>NW_020717157.1:91789-104683 GCF_900518725.1 Notechis scutatus | reverse complement strand
ATAGATAGATAGATAGATAGATAGATAGATAGATAGATAGATAGATATAGATTAGATATAGATTAGATATAGATATAGATATAGATATAGATATAGATATAGATATAGATATAGATATTTGTGTGTGTGTGTGTGTTTTCTGAGGTTCTCGCGGGTATTTGTATGTGGATCTTTGGTTATTCGGGTTTTCTCCCGCGTAAGATTGGAAGTATCTAGGCAAGTATCTAACCAAGCCCCCACCAGAACAGAACACACCTCCAGCCAATCAGAACACGGCCAACCCCCCAACCAATCAGAACACAGCCAAACCCCCAACCAATGAGAACACACCCCACCCAATCAGAACACAGCCAAGCCCCCACCCAATCAAGTCACACCCCCACTAGCAGTTAAAAGGAAGAAGCAGCTGCAAGCTCACATCACTCTGAGAAGCACAGAGCGGAAGACACAAGCCTGAAGATGATGAATGAGACTTCATCGAAACGTTGCCTAGATACTTCCAATCTTACGCAGGAGAAAACCCGAATAACCAAAGATATATATATATATGTATGTATGTATGTATGTATGTATGTGTATGTATGTATGTATGTATATGTATATATGTTTACAGAGACACTCAGCTTAAACATTATACTTTATTCTGGGTGGCAAGCAGGATATTTAAATATAAAAAGTCCATGTGTAGTCTGATATATTTGGAGATTGTTAGGGTGAGGAAGGCTTTATCAGACACAATCCCTCGACACCCCCCCCCCCAGGCTTATTTGCAAATTTGGGGCCTTTCAGCTCTACCTATCTGACCCATCTGATGTCAAGGCATAAATAAACTGAGTTGGTGAACAAACAGGGGTTCTTTGGGGTGAATGGAGAGACTTAAATCAGTATTTCTCAAACCTGGCGACTTTAAGACAAATGGGCTTCAACTTCCAGAATTCCCCAGCCAGTATGCTGGCTGGGGAATTCTGGGATTTGAAGTCTAAAATGGCATTTATGCTTTCTTGTAAATGGACCTTACCATTTTGAGTTTGGAAACCAACAGGTGAAATGGAAATTGGATTTTCTACTTCTACGTGCCATTTCTTTATAGTGAAGTAAAAAAAAATACCCTCTCACCTACCAAAAAAATCATTAGTCCTGTAAAAATTTGTTTGGTGTCTCTTAACATTCCTGAAAAATATCCTGCAGATCTAGTGTGTTACAGTTACAACCCATCCCCTCAAAGCTTGGAGAAGAACATATGGGTTAGGCATAGGTATGTTCCCTTTTGTTCTAAAAACAGATCTGTGAAACAGCCTTACATTAATTGTGCTCTGATTGTATCACACAAACAAGGGGCTCAGCACAGGGAACCCGTGTTCACCTGAGTTATCCAGTGAGATTTGTGGCTGGATACAGATTTGAAACTGTTTATCCCCGCCTTTAAAAAAAAAAAAAGGTTTCCCAACCTTGTATTTAGCCCTATCCAGCATTGTTTGATGCTGAGGGAGGTTGTAGCTCAATGCCTCTGAAAAGCATCACTTCTTGGTAAGCTAGAAAAAAGTGGGATAGGTAGCATCACCACCAGATGAATTCGCAAGTAGTCCTTAATGGGTACATGGAGGGAGGTAAGCAGTGGGGTACCACAAGGTTCCGTCTCAGGCCCAGTACTCTTCAATATCTTCATAAACGACTTAGATGAGGGAATAGAAGGGGAATTTACCAAATTTGCAGATGATACTAAGCTGGCAGGAATAGTTACCGTGTTTCTCATAAAATAAGGCCGGGTCTTATTTTTTTTGAGCCCTGAAAAAACGGCTAGGCCATCTTTTGGGGGGTGACTTAATTCCCCCCCCTTGCATCCTCGCCTAGAGCGCCCCGTGGGCAGCCATGCCTCGCCACCAGCCACTCCTAACGGGCAATTATGGTGGAGCGCGGAGAGCTCCCTACTCCCGCCAAGCACCTTTGCTGCAGACCCGAGACCTTCAGCGCCCGCCGCTGCTGCTTCCTCTGCCGCTGTTGCTTTCCCTTCTACCCGTGCCACTGCCGCATTTGGAACTGCCACTTCTGTGTTTGGAGCTGCTGCCATGTTTGGAGCGCCGCCGCCGTTTGGAGCGTGTTTGGAGAGGCCGTGGCGGAGGCAGTGCTCCAAATGCGGCAGCAGTGCTCCAAACACGGAAGCGGCAGCTCCAAACATGGCGGCGGTGCTCCAAACATGGTGGCAGCTCCAAACGCGGAAGCGGTAGCTCCAAACGCGTCGGTGGCACGGGTAGAAGGGAAAGCAACGGCGGCGGAGGAAACAGCAGCGGCGGGCGCCGAAGGTCTCGGGTCTGCAGAAAAGGTGCTTGGCGGGAGTAGGGAGCTCTCCACGCTCCACCATGATCACCCATTAGGAGCGGCTGGTGGAGAGGCATGGCTGCCCGTGGGGTGCTCCTAACAGCAAGCCCCCCCCGCCCTTCCCCCAGATTTCGCATGTTTTAAAATAGGCCTAAATTTGGGGGGAGGGGCTTAATTTCATTTTATGCCTAGAAAACATGCTGGGTCTTCCTATTGGGGGTGGCTGTATTGTTGGAGAAACATGGTAACACCCTAGGACCGTGATGGCGAACCTATGGCATGCGTGCCAGAAGTGGCACGCAGAACCATTTCTGCCGGCATATGAGAGGTTGCCCAGAAGAGCCCCACTGCACATGCATGCGTGCCCCCCACTATCCAGATGATTGTCAGGTATCTGCCACGAATGCATGAGGGGAGACACGTGCATGGGAGATGTATGCACATGCACAGGGGCGGGGTGCGCGTGGGGTCACGTGTGTATGCGCTGATGCATGCAGCATGCGGGGGGGTTGCACGCGCATGCGCAGAGGTGCACGGCATGGGGAGTTGCATGTGCAGGGGCATGAGGTGCACGCGCACGGGTCATGCCCACATGTGCAGGGGCGGAGGGTTACACACGCATTGCATCATGGGTGTAGGCATGCGAGCGTGTGCACACACACTTTCGGCACGCGACATGGAAAAGGTTAGCCATCACTGCCCTACAAGACAGGCTCAAGTTCCAGAAGGATCTTGACAGACTTGAACACTGGGCCCTATCTAACAAAATGAAATTCAGTGTAGAGAAAAGTAAAGTCCTACACTTAGGCAAGAAAAACCAAAAGAACACATATAGGCTGGGTGAAACCAGGCTCAATAGCAGTAACTGTGAGAGGGATCTTGGAGTCTTAGTGGACAACCAGCTGAATATGAGCCAGCAGTGTGCAGCAGCAGCCAAAAAAGCTAATGCAATCCTAAATTGCATTAACAGAGGGATACAATCGAGATCAAGTGAGGTACCTATACCACTCTATAAAGCCTTAGTAAGACCACACCTAGAATACTGCATTCAATTTTGTTCACCACATTATAAAAAAGATGTTGAGACTCTAGAAAAAGTACAGAGAAGAGCAACCAGGATGATTAGGGGACTGGAGGCTAAAACATACAATGAACGGTTGCAGGAACTGGGCTTGGCTAGTCTAGTAAAGAGAAGGACCAGAGGAGACATGATAGCAGTCTTCCAATATTTGAGGGGCTGCCACAGACAGGAAGGGGTCAAGCTATTTTCCAAAGCACTTGAAGGCAAGACAAGGAATAATGGATGGAAACTGAACAAGGAGTGATTCAACCTGGAAATAAGGAGAAATTTTCTGACAGTGAGAACAATCAACCAATGGAACACCTTGCCCTTGGAAGTTGTGGGAGCGCCATCACTTGAGACTTTCAAGAAGAGATTGGACTGCCATTTGTCAGAAATTGTGTAGGGTCTCCTGCTTGGGTCGGGGTTGGACTAGATGACCTACAAGGTCCCTTCCAACTCTGTTAATCTGTAAGTCTGTAAACTTGGCTTCAGCTACCAGACGAATCTGGTAGATTAATCTATCACACTAACTTTGCTAATAGCTTAGTTTTTTCTTCCATTAAAAAAGGAGGGATTTCTCTTGTTACATTGTTGTGGATTCTGCTACTATTGAAGACCCAGGATTGAGGCTGGCAAACATGGCTGCCCTCACTAAAGACAAATGGCTTGGTTCATGCCAAGCAGATCACTTGGCCAGGCTCCAGGTTATATTGGCAAATGCCAGATTGTTTGAACTGATTGTTAAGAGAGTCTGAAACAAATCCATAACATCTTGATATTGTTCACTCTGGAAAGGTAATAGTCAAAGGAACTATTCTTTCAAAATATATAGCAGAATAACAGAGTTGGAATGGACTTTGGAGGTCTTCTCGTCCAACCCTGCTCAGGAAGGAACCCTATGCCATTTCAGACTAATGTCCAATCTCTTCTTAAAAACCTCCAGTGTTGGAGTAGCCACAACTTTTGGAGGCAAGTTGTTCCACTGATTAATTGTTCTCACTGTTAGGAAATTTATCCTTAGTTCTAGGTTGCTTCTCTCCTTGATTAGTTTCTATCCATTGCTTCTTGTCCTGCATTCAGGTGCTTTGGAAAATAGGTTGACCCCCTCTTCTTTGTGGCAGCCCCTTCAATATGAAGTCCACTTCCCCGATCCAATATCCTGCAACCCTGCTGGTTGGACTAGTGAGAGATGAACAAATCTGGGAAGTATCCAGTTGGAGAGATTTAACTGAGGGCAAACATAATTCTAAAGTGGTTAATTGAACACAAGATCAGAGTTTCTTGCATATGGATACCAGAATTTTGAAAGTATATGGTTTGCCATTCAGAATGTGTATTTAATTGTACTAACATATCCTGTTGGGTGTAGTGTGTGAAAAAACCATGTCTGTGTAGGCAGGGGTCTGCAACCTTATACACTCAAAGAGCCATTTGGACCCGTTTCCCACAGAAAAGAAAACACAGGGAGCCACAAAACCCAGGTGGACGTGGCCAACTCAACGTCACTCACTCCCACTCAGTCACATGACCCCCCTAGCCACGCCCACCCAGCTGGTCATTAGGGCAGAGAATGGGAGCCACAAAACCCTCTCTCTCTCACCCTCTCTCTGTATCTCTCTCTCTCTATGTCTTTCGGGCAGACCATGAGGCACGCTCGCAGTGCCTTGCGCAGCACAGTGAACTTTAGCGCACTTCACAATGGGGGAGATGGTGTCCCCTTGTCCTCCTGGAGCCCATTACAATGCAGAGTCACAATGCGCGACCCTGTCCCACTTGTCCCTAGCAACAGGATGTGGCTTACAGCTCCAAGCCCAAAGTGGAAGGATGTAAGGACTGCCTTGAGAGCAAATGTGATGTGAAGGAAAGTACAGGGCAGCTTTGCTCCTGCACTAAGGCTCTGGCGACCCTGCTCCCCCTCCTTCTCCTCTCATGACCCCCTGGCCGGCTGTGGCGGGGCCAGGAGGGCACACATGAGCAGGGAGATCCTCCTCAAGCAAGTGCCTGGGCTCAGCCAAAGTGCAGCAAAGGTGTGCAGGGCGGGCAGTTTGACCGGCTGACGAGTGTCTTTGACGAGGGCACTCCGGCTTTCTCCGAGCCTGACCCCCAGGGTGGGCGTGCTAGATTCAGCAAGGCCAGACCCCTTTTCCCACTGCCCTGACCTTCTTAAAGTTGTGGCTGGGTGCTGTGGGCCCATCCCCTTTTCATTCGTTCCCTCCTCCCAGATCCCATTCCCACCCCGCCAGCCCTAATGTTAGCGAGGCCGGTGTCGGTCACAGCTGGGGCAGGCCAGTGTCTTGGGGCGGAGAGCAGGTTGTGCATCTCCCCAAGTGACCGAGGCACATCCAGTACCAACAAGGGCTGGAAGAAGTTCCAGTAAAAGTGAAACGCCGGAGAATCAGCCCCAGCCGCTTCTCCATTCCCCGCTGTTGCCCTTACCTTCTCAGGCCAGGTGAGGACTGACTGGGAGGGGAGGACGAGGGGTGGGGCCAGCCAGTGATGGGACAGGGAGCTGCAGCAGAGGGCTCAAAGAGCCGCATGCAGCTCTAGAGCCGCGGGTTGCTGATTTCAGCCTCAGCTGGGTACTGGATAAGTCTTGCAGAAAAACCACGCTACTCACAATCTGGTTGGTGATGTTTATTGCAGCACTTCCAGTCCTGATAGGCAAAAACGGAGATCCCAAGCAAAGTTAGCACTGAGAGCATCCGCCTCTCAGCGCCTCTTATGCCATCTCCCTGACCCCTCCCAGCTAGCCTGACATCCTAGCCTTTGTTTACTATTTCCCTCGTTTGCCATGCTGTTGCCGTGCCTGTCTGTCAGCTCCGCACCCACCCCGTGTCACCCCCTTGTGTATCCACCCACCCCCTTGTCTTCCCATCTATCCAATGCCCCACGCCTCTGATGCCTGACAAACAGTGTTTCCCTAATTGCAGCATTTCCCTAATTGCAGCGTTTCCCTAATTGCAGCGTTTTCCTAATTGCAGCTCCGCATCGCGGTTCTCAGGAGGGTTGTGATGCATCATCCTGGAAGCATGAGTCCTGGGTGGGTGGCAGCTCCCAGGTGGTCGGCGGCTTGGGCAGGTCCCAGGCGTTCAGTGGCTCATGTTCAGCAGACCAAGAGACCTGCAGGTGCAGCGCCAGCTCCACGCACCACCAACACAGTAAGAAGCAGCAGGAACACCTGTCAGTCCCATGGCATATCCTGCCCCATCCAAGTGTCGGGCTCTGGGCAAGCACCAGATGCGGGTAAGCTCCCGGAGCCCGACATGCAGCCCCCTCTACCATGGATCTGCCTGCAAGATAAGATAACGTATTAGCGGTTGCAGCGTTAGTAATCTCCCCCCTCCCACCAGCCTTTGTGGGATGTTTGCGGTGGTATAGTTGTAACCATGGAGCCGCTACATCGGTATGTTGTACCCAGGATGCTTCTGCAGGGTACCCTTTCCACCTCACGAGATATTGCAAAAAAAAAAAACTACGTCTATGGGAATCTAAGATGTCCTCTATTTCATAATGATCATCTCTAACAGGCCCTGGGGTTTTCAGTTGTGGTTCCAGTCTTGACATATTTGTGGGTTTGAGGAGACTGCTGTGAAAGACAGGACGTATCCACTTAAATCGCAATGGCAATTGGAGTCGTACAGTGACAGGATTGATTACCTGAACTACGGGGAATGGGCCACTATATTTTGGTCCTAGCTGTTTGCAAGGCAAGCCCAAACTGATATATTTGGTGGATAAATATACCCAATCTCCAATAGCAAAAGAAGTATGATCGGCCCGTTTCTTGTCCGCCTGTTTTTTATATGCTTCAGCTGCTTTGGTTAACGCCTCCTGTACTGCTTTCCATCTGCTTTGCACATTTTCAGTCCATTTGGTGACTGTTGTAGACTCGTGAGCAGTATGGGGCCACTTGGGTATGGGAACAAACTCTACTCCATGTACTATTTGAAAAAGAGTGTACCCAGTACTGCTGTGTACAGTATTGTATGCCACCTCAGCAAATGGTAACATCTCTACCCAATTAGTCTGTTGATACTGTAAGAGGAGGACAACTAGGCTCTAAAATTGGTATAGGCCTCTGCTTAATTGAAGGCCTCAAATTAACAATATATAATAATGCCAGCTGAGCTGATTTAGCAAGAATGGTGAAATATTTGCAATCTGCTGGGCTGATTTGTAGGAACAGCAATATCTTACTATTTGCTACTTCTGCAAAAAAAAAAAAGCAGATATTTACTGGACAATCAAAAATAAGAGCTATTTTGGACCACGAATGTCTGGGACAGTGAGAAAAAGGGGAACTGAAAGTAGCAGATGGCAAGCAGTTGGGAAAGAGTTGGCATATACCTACAAGTGGGTATTAGGTGATGGAAAGTATGGGAATAGGGAAGTACATCCAGTAAGATTACATACTACTGGGTGGGCTTCAGAAGAAGAAAGGTATAAAAGAACAGGGTAAATCTCAAATCGGGGCCACTTATGGTAGCTATTCCTCGCTGGATTTAGCTGCTATACCTGGACCTCATTGCAATTGGTTGTTTAAGTATTATCTTACTGAAATGTTATTATGTCATGATGGCTTTTCATGTTCCAAATTGCTCATGAAATAAACCTCTGATCTCAAAGTAAGAATTATTGCCTGTGGCTTTGTCTATGTGTTTCCTTTTACAAAATTATTTTTATAACAGTGCGTTGGCTGGGAATCGAACCCGGGTCAACTGCTTGGAAGGCAGCTATGCTAACCACTATACCACCAACGCACCAACATCGTAAATATTGTTTAATCGCTGCGTTGGTTCATTCTGCTGCTTCGTTGGTACAAGGATGGTATGCTGTACTTAATCCTTGGGACAACCCAATTGCATGTACAAATTCCCTCCAAAACCGTGCAGTAAATTGTACTCCTCTATCAGATATAATATGTCTGGGAACTCCATGTAATCTATATATGTTTTTAATAAACAGGTCAGCTCACCATCGAGCTGATGGGAGACCAGTACAGGGTATAAAATGGGCCTGCTTTGAGAATAAGTCAATCACTGTCCAAATGACAGTGTATCCATGATTATTTGGCAGTTCTATGATGAAATGCATCCTTATATCCTGCCATGGTCGTGTGGGTTCAGCGACTGTTTGTAATAGACCCAATGGTTTTCCGGGACGTGTCTTAGTAGTTGCACAAATGTGACATCCTTTCACATATTTTTCTATTTCAGATCTCATTGCGGGCCACCAAAACTGTCTTTTTACTAGATGTAAGGTTTTTAGAAACCCATAATGCCCAGCTTGTTTAACATCGTGGCACCATTTCAATACTAGTGCTTGTAGTTTTTCAGGTACGTATAATTTTTCCCCTCGCCGTGCTATTCAATTTGTGTCAATTTGTGTCTTATTTTCCGCCAACCATGGATCTTCTGCCAATGCAGCTGGAAGATCAGTTGCCACAATCCTTGTTCTCAAGGATTTAATGGTATCAGGTTTGATACCATTATCAATTTGATATCATTATCAATGGCATGATCAGTTGAACAATATTGTCCCAATGACTTTTAAACTGGTAATCTCGACAATGCATCAGCCATAACGTTTCTCCCTGCTGGCACATACTTTAACACAAAATTAAAACGTCTAAAATACAGCGCCCACCGGACTTGTTTTGGGGACAATCTGCGTGGAGCTTGTAGGGCATCCAGGTTTTTATGATCTGTCTACACCTCAAATGGAGGTGCAAGATGTGGGTAAGCTCCCGGAGCCCGACAGCCAACACCCGGTGTAGGCCAATATTTACAGTAGTGATAATTGTCCAATGGAAGGTGACATAGTTCCCAGTCCATTTCCGTGTGCTGTTTACTTTTTGCCTTTTGTGTCAACAGATCTTGTGCATATGTTTTGGGATTTTGCTTAGTCTGCTGGGTGAATTTTGTCAAGTACAGTATGTGATAAATCATAGATAAATAGATCATGGGTAATTAACATCAAGCACAAAACATGTGCATGTAATATTTAATCATAGGAAGTTGTTATGTCTCACCTTCACAAGGTAGATGAGAAGTCCAAAAATCCGACCAAATACAAGCAGGCAAGAAGATTCAGTATTTACAGAGTTAATTCCTTTGAGTTGGCTATGTTCTTGGCAGTATCACACACGCTGCCTGCCAAGTCCGACAAGATAACAGACATTAATCACAGAGGCTTTCAGGAAACAGTATATATCGAAGCTCCACAGAAAAATTCACACTTTGTCCCGTACGGAGCTCTCAGAGAAAACACACCCACTTTTATCCCCTGTGGGGTGTGTCAGTCACTCAGCTCAGTCTCTGATTCGTCCCCGCCTCCTGCGTTGCAGCTCACACTTTTTCCTGCAACGTTGTCTAGCATCAAGCCAGCATCCGTCTACTTGATTCTCTGTCAGAGGCTGCTCCGATATGCCCTCCTCCTTCTCCTGATTAGCCTCAGGCTGTCCCTCTCGGTTATCTGCTGACACCTGAAGCACAATCAGGGAGGAAGGCATTGCCGAAGAGGAAGGTCCTGGGGAGGAAGGCATTCCCAATTCCTCCCCCTCGTCATCTTCCGAATCCTCTTCCTCTAAGAATGCAGGCTCAGGACTCGGAGCCACAACACTATCCCTCACCGAAGGGCCCTTTCCCCCGTCTGACGATCAGGACGTGGTTTCAAGGGGAACTGTTCATGGAAGCTCCGTATGAGGTCCGGGGCGTGGAACGTGGAAGCATCCACCCAGGAAAGGGCCTCCGGTCCATCCCCCAGCCTCTCGATGAAATACTGAAACCGTCCTTTCAGCCAGCGGGAATCCCGAATGCTGACCACTGTGCCATCACCAGCGGTATCATCGTTGGGTACAGGTGGTGGAACATCCGCAGCGGGAGGCCGGAGATCACATGGAGGGGCATCAGGGACCAAAAGGGAATGGTGGAAGACAGGATGAATGAGCATGGAGCACGGTAGGGTGAGCCAATAAGCTATGGGATTGATGACCGCCTCGATAGGAAAGGGGCCGATGAACCTATGGTCCAGCTTCTTGATCAGGTGGTCGACCCGAAGATGTTTCGTGGACAACCACACCCGGTCTCCCACAGCCAGCGGGGGCGTCGCCTGGCGAGAGCGATCCGCGAACCTCTTTTAGTCCTCCTTGGCCCGTATCAATTGCTGTCTAATCAATTGTTGAACAGAATGCAATTCCGGCAAGAATTCCTGCGTCTCAGGAACCGGGGAATCTAAAAGTGTCAATGGAAAAAGCCGCGGATGGAAACCCACATTCTCATAAAACGGTGTCATTTGGGTGGAGGTGTGCTGGGAGTTGTTGAAGGCAAACTCCGCCAGAGGGAGATAAGCCACCCAATTATTCTGTCGGTGATTGACAAAACAACGTAAATATTGTTCGAGAATGCCAATCACCTTCTCCGTCCCACCATCAGTCTCTGGATGGTGCGCTGACGATAAGCACACCTGCACCTGCAACGCGGTCATCAGGCTCTTCCAGAATTGAGCAGTAAATTGAACACTGCGATCTGAAACTACCCTGTCCGGCAGACAATGTAGACGAAACACATGCTGTAAGAACAACTGGGCAGTAGTACGGGCCAAAGGCAATTTACGACATGGAATAAAGTGGGCCATTTTGGTTAACATGTCGACCACCACAAGTACAGTTGTAAATCCGGACGACGATGGCAAGTGAATTAAGAAGTCCATGGAAATCGCTCCCCATGGTCTTTCCGGAGTCGGCAGAGGTTGAAGAAGACCAGGAGGCGCACCCGTTGCGATTTTCGCTTGCCTGCACGGTACACAAGACGTGACATAGGCGTGGACATCATGCCGGACTTGAGGCCACCAAAAAGTCCGCGTGACAAGATGGAGGGTCTTAAAAAACCCAAAATGACGGGCTGCAGGGTTGTCGTGACATTGAGTCATAATAAGGGCTCGAAGCGGCCCCGTGGGCACGTACAACCGGCCCCGATGCTTGAGTAAACCCTCCTCCAAAGTCCATGGGGAGTCGGGTCCAACCTCCCCCGTCCTCTGCTGTGACCAAGCGTCTAGGCACTGCGCCTCTTGCACCTGAGTCCGCAAATCCACCGGTTCCTGGACTATGGCCAAGGATTCTGCTGGCAGTACCGTCCGCGGAGGAAGGGGGTCCTCGGGGCAAAGGTACTCAGGTTTGTGAGACAGGGCATCCGCCCGCCGATTGTGACCACTGGGGATATAGGTCACAGAAAAGTTGAACCGGGCAAAAAACAACGACCATCGGATCTGCCGTTGGTTCAACTTTCTGGCCGTGGACAAGTGTTCCAAATTCCGATGGTCCGTCCGAACCTCCACCTTGTGTCGGGCTCCCTCAAGATGATGTCGCCAAGTCTCAAATGCAGCCTTGATAGCCAGCAACTCTTTTTCCCAGATGGTGTAATTGCGTTCGGAAGGAGTGAGTTTCCAAGAATAATACGCGCATGGAAAAAGAGTTCCGCTATCCACCGGGGCTTGCAACAACACAGCCCCAATAGCCACGTTGGACGCATCCGTCTCCACCACAAAAGGACGATGCGGATCAGGATGCCTCAGGACTGGTTCTGCGATGAAGGCCTTCTTGAGGGCCTCAAAAGCCTGTTGTTGCGGGGGCTCCAATGGAACGGGACCTTCTTTCGAAGGAGCTGGGTTATTGGACCCGTCAGCTTGGCAAAACCCGGGATGAAGGTCCGGTAATAGTTAGCGAACCCCAAGAGACGTTGAATGTCCTTCACTTGACGAGGGGGTTCCCAACTACACAAGGCCTCCACTTTACGCGGGTCCATGGCGATGCCTTCGGGAGAGATGATGTGCCCCAGGAACTCCATGGAAGTCTGGAAGAAGAGGCATTTCTCCAGCTTCGCATAGAGTTGATGCTTCCGAAGACGTTGCAAGACCAGACAAACGTGTTGAAGGTGGCTGTCCCTGGACCTGGAATAAATCAAAATATTGTCCAGGTACACCACCACGAACTGATCTAACATGTCCCGAAACACGTCGTTCATCAGGTGCTGGAAGACCGCGGGGGTGTTGGTCAACCTAAACGGCATCACGGTGTGTTAGGTATAACATTGATACCCAACAAGGTTTGGGTGGATAAATATATAAACTAAGGTATCATAGTTTAAGTGTTTGTAACTTTAAGCACCACACTGCATGTAATTAGCCAATTAAGGGTGCGGTTAGAAACTGCAATAAGAGGAAGCAGGAGAAAGCTTACTGCCTACTGTCTTACTGCCTATTGCCTACTGCCTACTGTTTTACTGTTTGCCGTTTGCTGTTTACTGCTGGATACAACTGTTTACTGCTGTTTTACTGCGACTGTCTACTGTTTGATCGTTCTACTGAATATCCAGCGTTATCCTCTGGAGAAAGGGATAGGAGGAGGAGAAGATATCTTTATCAGCTGATAAAGATATAGTAAGGACTATTATCTGGACTGAGTTAGTGAGTCTTACTGAATGGATATATTGTGAATGACATATGGACTGATTGACAAT
>NW_020717157.1:78790-91779 GCF_900518725.1 Notechis scutatus | reverse complement strand
TAAAAACTATTTAAACTACAAACAGTGTTTGTGTTCAGTGTGTGTATGCTCTAAAACCCTTCCTCTCTCATTTGGCTGCCTGGCTTGACTGCTGCTGCATACTCTGCTAGGGGTTTATCCCCAAACACTAACATGGTGTACTCAAAATGACCGTATCGGGTGCCAAATGCCATCTTCCATTCGTCCCCCTCTCGCATCCGCACCAGGTTGTAGGCCCCTCGAAGATCGAGCTTGGTGAAAACAGTGGCCTCCCGCAACCTCTCCAACAACTCCGGAATTAGCGGCAAGGGGTAACTATTCCGCACCATGATGGCGTTCAACCGGCGGTAATTGTAACACAAGCGTAAATCTCCCGTCTTCTTCTTAACGAAAAGAACGGGAGCTGAGAGAGGGGACGACGACGGCCGGATGAACCCTCGGGCCAAGTTCTTGTCCAAAAAGTCATGGAGGGCGGCCAATTCAGGCTCGGACATGGAATACAGACGTCCCTTGGGTAATGGGACATCGGGCAGAAGGTCCACCGGGCAATCATAAACCCGATGCGGGGGTAACCGGTCCGCCTCCTTCTCACTGAACACATCCGAGAAGTCCGACAGTTCAAGAGGTATGGAGACGGCAGAGGTGGTGATGTCCTGGCCAGCACAGGTGTGGTGTAAATGGTCCACGCACTGTAAACTTGGAAAGGAAATGGCATTCCGTGACCATGCCACCTGAGGATCATGAATCCGAAGCCAGGCCATGCCGAGAACTAAGGGAAGATGGAGATCCGCGGTGACATAAAAACGGATCGCCTCCTCATGGTCTCCAATGACCAGGCGCAACGGTTGGGTAGTGAATTGAATGGGTCCAGCAAGAAGTTCCCGCCCATCAATAGTCTCGACCCTCATCGGAGGGTCTACTGGAACCAAGGGGACATCAAAATGGGCCGCAAAGGCCTGGTCCATAAAATTAGTCGTGGCCCCCGAGTCCACCATCGCAATCTCAGGAATCCCCTTCGACCGGGTCGGCAAGAAAACCCTAGTGTCCAGAAGAAGATGCCGAGGGGGCCCAGAGTCCACCTCCGCTACTGCAGACTGGTGTTTGATACGTGTCCGGCCTAGGGTTTCCCCAAGGTTGGGCTGGCCTTGTGTCCCTGACTGATAAGGCCGAGATTCCAGCACAGGCATGAATGCCCCTCTGTGCTTAATAGGACAAGAAATAGCAAAATGTCCTGCCCCCCCACAATACAGGCACAAACCTCCCTGGAGTCTCCGTGTGCGTTCTTGGGCCGTCAGGCGAGGTCGGACTGCTCCCAACTCCATTGGCACCTCAGTCATAGCCACAACACTTTGGGTGACCCGGGGCACTGGTTGCACAGGGCGCTGTGGCAGAGATGTGGATGGCGGCTCCTGGACGGTGCGCCGAGTCTTGCACCGTTGAAGTCGGGCGTCGATGCGCAAGCATTGCACCACCAGAGCGTCGAGGGTCGGGGCCAGTTCCACTCGAACCAACTCATCCTGCAGCTCATCGGACAGGCCATCCTGAAAAGCATCCATCAAGGCTGCATCATTCCAGTTAGAATCCAGACAGATCAGCCGAAATTCCGAAACAAATTCCTGCAGGGGGCGCTTCCCTTGGCGAAGTTCCTTCAGACGTCTGGCTGCCGTCTGCACCCGGTATGGGGTCCTCATACATTTGGCGCATATGTTGCCAAAACCCCTGATAATCCGTTAACAAAGGGCTGTTCTGCAGTAATAAAGGAGTGGCCCATCTGGCAGCCGAGCCCGAAAGGAGGCTTATTACAAACCCCACCCGAGCCCGGTCATCTGGGAAATCCTCCGGCCTCAGAGCCATAAACAATTGGCACTGTCCCATGAAAGCCGGGAACATCTCAGGCTGCCCAGAAAACTTATCTGGCACAGCCACCGGGCATTTCCGACGGGGAGGGGCAGGAGGAACAGCATGAGCCTGCAGCAGAGCAATTTGAGTTATTAACTGAGTCACTTGCTGTTGCAAAGCCTGGTTGTCATTCTGCAGCTGCTGCTGCTGGTGGTCCATCTTGGTCAAAAGATGGTTTACGTGTGAGGTACGGGACAAAAATGTTATGTCTCACCTTCACAAGGTAGATGAGAAGTCCAAAAATCTGACCAAATACAAGCAGGCAAGAAGATTCAGTATTTACAGAGTTAATTCCTTTGAGCTGGCTATGTTCTTGGCAGTATCACACACGCTGCCTGCCAAGTCCGACAAGATAACAGACATTAATCACAGAGGCTTTCAGGAAACAGTATATACCGAAGCTCCACAGAAAAATTCACACTTTGTCCTGTACGGAGCTCTCAGAGAAAACACACCCACTTTTATCCCCTGTGGGGTGTGTCAGTCACTCAGCTCAGTCTCTGATTCGTCCCCGCCTCCTGCGTTGCAGCTCACACTTTTTCCTGCAACGTTGTCTAGCATCAAGCCAGCATTCGTCTACTTGATTCTCTGTCAGAGGCTGCTCCGATATGCCCTCCTCCTTCTCCTGATTAGCCTCAGGCTGTCCCTCTCGGTTATCTGCCGACACCTGAGGCACAATCAGGGAGGAAGGCATTGCCGAAGAGGAAGGTCCTGGGGAGGAAGGCATTCCCAATTCCTCCCCCTCCTTATCTTCCGAATCCTCTTCCTCTAAGAATGCAGGCTCAGGACTCGGAGCCAAAACAGGAAGTGGTGAGATACTGCTGGTTTGGACCAGTTCTAGCGAACCAGTAGTTCCGACCATCAGCTGGCCCCGCCCTCCTGCCCCCGCCTTATCCTGTCCTTTATTTCCTTCTTTCTGGCTCAGTTGATTCGTGCAGCACAGCTGATTTCTGCGCCTCAGCTGTTCTACTTACCGGGGTGCCCTAGAATGTAAACATTTGAGCTTAAGATTGCTGTATTTTGAACACTGCATGTGCTCACAGAACCAGTTTGTCAGGTAGTGCTCCATTCAAAATTCAAGAAAGAAATACTTAGACTCCTTAGATTAGAGAAAAGATATCTTTTACTGAAAATGAAGTGGTAGCAACAATTGAATTCTGAATCTGAGAAATTAGGCGCGCAAATCACATATACAAAGTGATGGAAATGTTCCCACCCCCAATAGTTCAAAGGATTCTTCCAATTAAAAGTTGTGAATATGATCATGTGGACATCTTCAGGTGGTGATGAGGCCTCTGTCCGTTGACCTTGGCATATTTTGATAAAGGTTTGCAGCTGCGCAGAGAAAAGAAAGCTACGCGAGAAATAGAAACTTAAGCAAGAATTTATACTCGCCCCTCCTCATTTTATGCAACACTAGAATGTAACACCTCCAGCTTGCTTCCCAGACTTTACCCCCTCCTCCCCCCGTTACTTATGGCAGCCAAAAGATGCAAAGCAATAGTAGAAGATCTTGAAGGCTGACACAGTTGTTAAACCGGTTTCAGCCCACCACTGATCATAGGGACTGGTATATGGGTGAAAGACAAATGCGTTTTTGGATGTTTTGTGTCTTAAATGTTTAATCTGTCTTATCTTGGACACAGACAGTAGTAAACAGCACACAACAAATTGTAAGAGAAGACAAGTTAACAGGCAGGTAGATAATTATTAAAAACCCTAACAGTAAGTTACCCAAAGCAATAAGGTAGTCCTCAACTTATGACCACAATTGAGCCCAAAATTTCTGTTGCTAAACGAGACAGGTGTTAAATGAATTTTGTCCCATTTTATGACATTTCTTTCCACGCTTATTAGGTGAACCACCGAAGTTGTTAAGTTAGTAACACCACTGTTAAGTGAATCTGGCTCCCCTATTGAGTTTGCTTGTCAGAAGGTCGCAAAAGGTGATCATCCTGGGACACCACAATCATCATCAATACGAATCAGTTGCCAAGTGTCTGAATTTTGATCACATCGCCATGGGGATGCTTGCAACTGTCATAAGTGTGAAAAACGGTCATAAGTCACTTTTTTCAGTGCCGTTGAAACTTTGAACAGTCATTGAATGAACTGTTGTAAGTTAGGACTATATGTATGAATAATCCATTCTGTTTCCTGATGTTTTCTTTTTAAAAACAAAAAAACAAACAAACTTTATTGATTATACAACTAAAATGTCAAAGAAAACAATTAAAAACTAGCAATTCTATTATCGACAGTCTATGGTTCCTTATTTGTTATCAATATTGGTGACATATTTACAAATACATCTTATTGCGAATATATAATTACTACCTCTTTTACATTTTACAGTATTTACTAATATATTTTCTATTTTTGTTCTATCCAGACATACCAGCATTCCCAGCTTCTATAATATTTTGATGTTTCTTTTTCCTTAAGTGCTAAGGTTAATTTATCCATCTCTGCACAGGCTGTTATTATTTTCCGAATGACCATTTCCTCTGTCGGCTTGTTTCCAACACTGTGCAAAGGTTATTCTGGCTGCAGTAAGAATGTGCAGTATTATATATTTGGCTTTTTCAGAAAATTGTCTATTAAATATCCCTAATAAGAAGAATTCTGGTTTTAATTCAATTTGCTCCGCTGTTATTTCCTCTAACCATTTTTCTATTCTATGCCAGTATCTTCGGGCTTCAGTGCAGGACCACCACATGTGAAAGAATGTTCTGTGTTTCTTTTTACATTTCCAGCAATTCGGATTCATGTTAGGAGACATCTTTGCTATTCTCGAGGGCGAGAGGTGCCAAAACATTTTATAGGCATTTTCTTTATATGTTGCTGATTTTGTAATTTTATTATTCCCAGTCCAGACCTTTTCCCATTCTAATAATGTAATGCTACATCCTACGTTTCTACTCCAAGCTATCATGTTGCCTTTGACTACTTCCTCTTCTAATTCTATCTCTAATAAATAATTATAAAATTTAGTTATATTTGTTTTATCTGGACCTAATAGGATTTTATCTAATTGTTGTGGCTTAGCATAAAGTCCAAAAATTTTCTTATCCTGACTGTATCTATTTTGAATTTGCAGGTAAGCCCACCGGTCTACTTGTAGCCTTTGTTCTTGGAGATATTGCCATGATTTTAAAGTTTCTTGTGCATCAAGAAGGTCTTTGTATTTTATCATTTTGTTAAGATCTAAATTATTTGTATGTATCATCGCCTCCATCATTGAGATCCAGATTGGGATTTTTAGATAATGTTTTTTTATTTTATTCCAATTAGCCAATAAGGAGTCTCTAATTATATGTCTGTGGAAATAATTCTGTTTGATTTTTCCAGTGTCCCATAAAGATGCATGCCACCCCCTCTGTAAGTTGTGGCCTTCTTGGAATAGGATTCTTTTATTTGACAAGTTTACACACACTTTCAGCCAAAGTAAGGAGGCTGCACTATAGTATATTTCCCAATTTGGGAGTGCCATACCTCCCCTGCTCTTCATATCTTGCATTGCCTTTAGGATTATCCTCGGTTTTTTCCCTTGCCAAATAAATTTGGTGGTTATCTTGTTAAGTTCCACAAAGTAATTTTTACATATTTTTATTGGTATTGTTTGGAATAAGTAAATAAATTTGGGCAGAATGTTCATTTTAATAGTGGCAATCTTCCCTAGTAAGGAGATTTGCAATTTGACCCATATCTCTAAATCTTTTTTGACTTGTTGTAATAATTTATTATAATTATTTTCCATTAGAGTTTTGCATTGAGCCGTCAGCCAAATTCCTAAGTATTTAACTTTTTTTACTATTTGTAATCCCATTATCCTTTCCAGTTTTAATTTCTGTTTTTCGGTCAGATTTTTAGTTATTAATTTTGTTTTTTCCCTATTAATTTTAAGTCCTGCAACTTTCCCAAATTGATCTAACTCTTTCAGTAGTTCTTGACCTGTTTCAATTGGTTCCTCTATGAAAAAAAAACATGTCATCAGCAATTGACTGGAGTTTGTATTCTTTTTTCTTAATTTTTAGTCCTTTTATTCCTGGGTTCTGTCTAATTCGTGTAAGCAATGTTTCCAAAGATAATATGAAGAACAGGGGAGATAGTGGACATCCCTGCCTGACTCCTTTGTCTATTTTTATTGAACGCGTATACTCTCCATTAATTATAATATTCTCCTTTTGTGAGTCGTAAATTGTAGTCACAATGTTTTCAAATTTAGTGCCTAAGTTCATATTGTAAATTTGTTGAATTAGGAATTGCCAATTTAGGTTGTCAAAGGCCTTCTGTGCAACCAAGAATACAAGGGCTATTTGGTTTTCTGGATGGGCTTCGTAGTATTCCAAAACATTTAGCACTATTCTTAAATTATTCCTAATTTGTCTATTGGGAAGGAATCCATTTTGATCTTTATGTATATATTCATTCAGTATTTTTTTAAATCTATTTGCTATAATTGTGGTAAATATTTTATAATCAGTATTTGTTGAGGTAATTCCCCGTTAGGAGAATGAGCGCACACAGGGAGACGTAGTGAGAGTGGTGAAGAATAATACACACACAGCACACAGCTACACTGTATACTAAAATGTAGGTTTTTACTTCCAGTAAAATGGTTAAGCAAAGTTCAACAAAACAGTCCAAGTCATTCACAGTTAAAGTAGTCAGTTTTCAGTCCAAGGATAATCCAAATATCAAAGTCCAGTATCAAAAACAGTTCAGTAACAGACTTACATCAAATCCAAGAATAACAGTCAAAAGAGAAAAATGGAGGAACGGCAACACTCTCCAGAAACACCAGAACAGAAACAAGACAACCCAGGTTTCTGGCTCCATCTTACGGCCGTTTGAGGAAACACGCCCAATTACAATTTTAGCATTCCCTTAAAGAGACAGTATTAAAATGTCTATCCTGGTTTATATATTTTCCAACCCAACTAACTGTTAGGTGACTTACATTCCTAACAGTATTTAATAGATATATTTGTCTATAATTTTTTTTTGAAAATTTTATTTGGGTTTTCACAAAAAAACCATAATACAAATAAAACATCTTTTTTTGAAAATAGCATGGTCCCGGGTTATCACTTCTTCATACAGTCACAAACTCAATTTCATGCTCATTTTTGTGTTCTATTCCATATCTTATTACTGTTTTACATTTTCTACATAGTTTTTCCCCTCTTTTAATTTTCTCAACTTTATTTGGATTATCTCATCTCAATTCAAATCATTATATTTATACTTTTGTCTGTCCTGTTTCAATTTTATATTATCTTTTCTCATTAAACAAATTTTCCCCTGTAGTTACTCATTGGAGTATGACACCTTTATATCTTTTAATTTTATCCATTCAACTCTTATTTAAGTTTCAATGTATACCTTTAAGATTATAACATTCAATATAATACATAACTTCCAATCGAATTCTGCTTGGTACATTCTTAAAATACACACTATATTCTTAAAAAAAGATTATATATATATATATGTAAATAAAGCACTCATTCCATTCCAATTCAATTCTATCATTAATATTCATTAAAATCTTAACATCTTTAACATTTCTTTTCAATTAAATATCATACTTCCTTGGGAATAACTTTCCATAATTCTTTTTTCCCCCCATATTTCTCTTCACTTATATTTTATAAATCATTAATAATAATTAAAATGTTCCGGGGGAGGGCGGAGCTGACATCGCAACGATACGGCATGCAATCTCGGAGGTCTGAGATTGCAGCCGATATCTTTGCCCCTGGTCGGTCCAAACGGACCTAAACCGTCCCGTAGAGATGGTGATAGTGAAGGGCGCATCCTGTGGATCCCAGGGATATCGCAAAGTCCCTGGTTGATCCAGGAGAAGCCCTTCTTGCCAGCGGTGGAGAGGCAGCCATTAAAGCTGCTGAAGTTGGGACAGCTCTGGAATGGAAGAGACTGGAAGAGAAAGTGTGTCGGTTTGGTGAGAACTTTTTTTTTTATCATTATTCTAAGACTTAAAAGGACACCCTAAGAAAAAATCTGTAAAAGTTTTGACAGAACTGAATAAGCGGCGGTTTTTAAATGGAAACGTCAAAGTGAGGCTTGGCTTTTTACTTTTTTTTATTATTATTACTGGACTTCTATCGCGATTTAGCATTTGTTAACTGGACTGGTTTTTCTCTTATATATATCTATTTCTTCTTCTCTTTTTTGATTTTGCAACTTTTTAGATTAGAGGCTCCCTTTAGTTACTTTCCTTTTTTTGGTATACATATACTTTCTCTCTCTTTTTTTTTAACTTCTATTACGTTTTGTCTGGGAAAGGAGGGGGAAAGTGAGAGCAAAGAAACTTTGTAACACTGCCAACTAGAGGCTTGAAAATATCTTAGATGAAGCTGAGAAAACTGTGAAAGACTCCCTTTCAAGGACATTGCAACCTGATAAGATAGAGGGAAGAGCACGGGAGAGTGTTATTGCAGGTGTTCTTCTGGATTTCTATCAACAATTGAAGCTTGGTTTTGAAGTTTGTGGAGAAGAGAGTTATAATAAGAGCCTTGGATAATTAAATAAAGTGCAGTGTGTTCTTTTTAATTTTTTTTAAGTTATGCTATCCCTCCTTACCAGCTCTACTGTACTCTTTTCTTTTTTAAAAAAACTTTTATTTTTGTAATATTTCCATTTTTGCTTTTTATTTTAAAGGGAAAGCCTCAAAATTTTTTCCTTTTCTTTTACTTTATTCGTTGGGATTTTTGCTTTTTCCATCCATACTTTTGGTTCATTTTTTTTTTATTTTATTTTTTTGAGACCTCTTAATTGGATTAAGGTGTGAAGAACCTGAAGAAATTTTTCTCTCATCTTCTTTTTATTATTATTGGGCTTTTTTCCTTTTATTATTTTTATCTTTTATCTTGGATTACAATTTGACTACTTCATAATTGGATTAAGGTTCAGAAGAACCTGAAGAAACTTTTCCTCTTTTTCTATTTATTATTATTGGGCTTTTTTCTCTCTACCATTTTTACTTTCCACCTTGGATTATAATTGGCTACTCCATAATTGGATTAAGGTTAAGAAGAACCTGAAGATTTTGAATTACTTAAAATGAGCAGGAAATTGATAGCCTCTGGCCCTTCAACTTCAACTTCCGCCTCCCCACCATCTGGAGGACAATGTTCAATCCAGACAATGTTAAAGCAAGACAAAGAACAAGAAAAAGTGACCTTACAGATGATTATGCAAGGAATTCAAAATATTCAAGTAAGATCAGAGAATATTGAAAAGAGAATAGAGAACATTGAACAAAGAACAGAGAACATTGAACAAAGAACAGGGAAAACTGATGAAAAAGTGGAGAACATCCAACAAATTATGTTGAAGTATGATGAGA
Organism: Notechis scutatus; assembly: GCF_900518725.1. The sequence continues at coordinate 82,526 of NW_020717157.1, read as the reverse complement.
GATTCCAAAAAATTGAAGAAGAAGATAAACTAAGAGACAAGAAGATTGGAGATATTGATAATAGATTAACAGTGGTTGAACAAGATAAAAGTGGGATGCTGAAATGGGAGATGGATAGATCAGAATTTTATCTCAGATTTCAAAACATAGAGGAAGAAAAAGGACAAAATCTAGCTGAGATAATGATAGAAATTCTAGCTGAAGCTTTGGAAATAACAGAAGAGAAGATGATGGATGGAGTAGATGAAGTATATCGAGTTTTTACAAGATACGCAATGAGAAATAACCTACCAAGAGAAGTTCATATCAGATTTACAAAAAAAGCCATTAAAACACAAATATTGCAAGTGGCAAGAGAGAAAACGCTGAAATATAAGGGCAAGGAGATTGTGGTTTTAAAACAAATACCCAGAAAAGTGAGAGAGATAAGAAGAGAATACTGATTTTTAACTAAAATGCTGCTGAAAAAAGAGGTGAACTACAGATGGCTAATTCCAGAAGGAATTAGGATTAATGTTTACATGGCAAGAACAGAGACATAGAATTGATTCAATTGAGAAAGCAGAATTATTTTATGCAGAATTCTTTGGAAAGAGAGATGAAGAGGCAGAAAAAGAGGTCTCATTAATTGAATTCCAAGAGGACCAAATGGAGTCTGAAAAAGAAGAAGGCGCAGTAGGTGGAAAGGTGGAAATTAAAGAACAACGTGAACCAAGGTCCACGAGAGCTACCAAACCTAACTACAAAGTATAATCATGGAAGAGATAAAACTGATTACAATGAATATAAATGGTCTTAATTCGGCTGTTAAAAGAAGGAAAATTTTTCATAAATTAGAGAAATTAAAATTTGATATAATTTGTCTACAATAAGTACACATTAAAAAACAATATGAACAATTGTTGGTCCAGCCAAAATTAGGGAAAATATTTACTTCTTTGACTCAATGTAAGAAAAGAGGAGTGGTTTTATATATTAAAGAGACTATTTCAGCAAAATTGATTCATACTGATGAAGATGGAAGAGTATTAATGGTGGAAATAATGGACAATAATATGAAAACACTCCTGATTGCAATTTATGCTCTGAATGATAAACAAGAAGAATTCTATAAAAAAATTACATATGAAAATAATTGAACTGGACTATGTTAATATAGTTATGATGGGAGATTTCAATGGAATTGTAGACAACAAATTGGATTATACAGCAACAATAACAAAACAAAATAGAAAGACTCTTCCTAAATCCTTCTTTAAATTGACAGATAAAATAAACTTAAAAGATATATGGAGAGAAAGAAATGCTAAAACCAAACAATATACTTTCTACTCAAATAGACATTTATCATGGTCCAGAATAGATATGATTTGGATCTCAACAGAACTAATATCTAATATTCAAGAAGCAAACATTGAAACAAGTACTTGGGCAGACCACAATCCAGTGACAATTAAATGGAAAGGACAAAGAAGAAGATCGAGATGGACGTTAAATAATACTATTTTAAAGGAAAAAGACTTCACACAGCGGATGGAGAAAGAATTGGCCTTCTTCTTTAGAGAAAATAAAAAAGAAGATACTTCAACTCAGAATGTTTGGGACACAATGAAGGCATATGCCAGAGGCTTGATAATAGACTATACAAGGAAAAGGAACATCAGGAAAAGGAAAGCCACTAAAGTTCTAGAAGATAAGCATAAAAGACTTGAAAAAGAACTACAGAAAATGCCACAGAAAAAAGACATTAAACTAAAATTGGACATAATTAAACACAAAATGGGTCAAATAGAGAAAGAAGAATTAGCACAGAAAATTAGAAGTGCTAAACAGAACTACTTCGAAGATGCAAACAAACCAGGTAGATGGTTAGCATATAAATTGAGAAAGGAGAAAGAATCAAGGAAAATATTGCAGTTAATAGATGATCAAGGTCAAGTTTGCTACGGCAACAAAGAGAAAAAGGAAATTATTCGAGACTTCTATGGACAACTATATAAGCAAGAGAATATTGATGAGGAAAGAGTCAAACAGTACTTACAGAATGCTAATTTACCTAAGATACCTAAAGAGACTGAAAAAATGTTAGAAAGCAGTATAACAATGATGGAATTAACTGAAGCACTTAAGAAGCAAAATAATGGAAAAACACCAGGTCCAGATGGGCTTCTGGCAGAATTTTATAAAACATTACAAGAATTGCTGAGCCTTCCACTGCTAGAAGTCATGAATGAAGTTATGTTAAAGAAGAAGATACCTAAAACATGGTCAGAAGCTTATATTACACTTATTCCAAAAGAAGAGGCTGATCCACTGCAAATTAAGAACTATAGACCTATTTCTTTACTAAATGCAGACTATAAAATTTTTGCTTCAATTTTGGCAGAAAGACTTAAAAAATACTTAAATAACTTTATTCATCCTGACCAAAATGGATTTCTGCCAAAGAGACAAATTAAAGATAATATGAGAGTAATTTTGGATACTTTGGAATATTATGAGGCACACCCCGAAAAACAAATGGCATTGATATTTTTAGATGCACAAAAGGCATTTGATAATGTGAATTGGAGATTCATGTTATTATTATTGGAACAGATGGGTTTTGCCAGAAAATTCATTCAAGCAATAGAAGCCATATACCATAAGCAAACGGCAAAGGTAATGATAGAGGGAGAATTGACAGATCCCATCAATATAAGAAAAGGTACAAGACAAGGATGCCCACTATCACCTTTGCTATTTGTATTAACTTTGGAAGTGTTGAATAGAAATATTAGAGACAATAAGAGTATAAAAGGAATGAAAATTAAAAAGAAGAATTTAAATTGCAAGCCTTTGCGGATGATTTGGCCTTCATATTAGAACATCCTTTAGAAACAGCACCAAAATTATTGGAAAAGATAGAGGCATATGGTAAGGTGGCTGGTTTGAAAATAAATAAAGATAAAACAAAGATCTTGACAAAGAATATGCTACTAAGACAAAAAGAAGAACTGGCAGACCTATTGAAAATTCAAGTCACGAACAAGGTCAAGTATTTGGGGATACATTTGACAGCAAGATGTACATTAAAAGAGAACAATTACATTAAACTTAAACAACAGATAGCGTTAGATTTGACGAAATGGGAAAATCTACAATTGTCATTAATAGGGAGAATCTCAACAATTAAGATGAATATCCTACCCAGAATTTTATACCTGTTTCAAACAATACCAATTAGGCTTGGAAAGGACTATTTTGAAGATTTAAATAAAATTGTCTTGAAATATATATGGCAAGGTAAGAAAGCGAGAATAAAGTTAAAACTTTTGCAAGACGCTAGAATTAGAGGAGGATTTGGTTTGCCTAATTGGGAGTTGTACTACCAAGCTACAAACTTGATGTGGGCTAAGGCAGGGGTCCCCAACCACCGGGCCGCGGACCGGTACCGGTCCGTGGATCATTTTGTACCGGGCCGCAAAGAAAATAAAAATAAAAAATAAAATAAAAATGGCGGCTTTCTTCGCCTTCGGTGAATGCTGCTGGGATCAGGGATCAAGGACACAAATGAAAGAAGGGGAGGGAGGAAGCAACCAAAGCCTGTCCTACTCTCTGGCTCAGTGGCTTCGGTTTCCTCCCGCCTCGTTCCTCTCTCAGTCGCTCTCTTGCTCCTCCACCAGCCCAGGAAGAAACTGCTTCAAAGAAGCCGGCAGGGTGGCTTTTCCTGTCGGCGCAGCTCCTCCGAAGCGCC
>NW_020717157.1:58604-78390 GCF_900518725.1 Notechis scutatus | reverse complement strand
GATTTAAAATATTTGATTGTAAATGTATTAACAGCGGCTAGGATTGTATTTGCTAAAAATTGGAAAAATGAGAAAATACCATTACAGGAGGAAATTATTAAGAAAATATTGGAATGTGCTGAAATGAGTAGATTGACATTTGAAATTAGAGAACAAGAGGATAAACAATTTTATAAAATTTGGGACCTTTTCTATCAATGGTTAGATAATAAAATACAATAATAGAATACTTAGAATTTTAGAAAATAATGAATATATAAAGATCTATTTCTTTTTTTGTTATTATATTTAATAAAATGTTTTTAGGATAGATTTGAGGACGATTATATGAATTGTTATAAAATAAACTAAGTAAATTATAGTTATCTCGCAAAGTATGAATGAACAAAATTATAGTCAAATGACTGATTAATAGTGATACTAGGGTATTCAATTTTTGATTGATAATATGAATTATGCAATGTAACTGTAATTGAGACTATGAAATGGATGCACAAAACATTTGTAAATCAACCGACACACTGCTTGTATATTTATGAAAGAAAGTTGGATGTTTTTATGTTTTGTTTGTTTTTGTTTGTCTTTAAAAACCAATAAAACTTGTTTTTTAAAAAAATAATAATTAAAATGTTCCCATCCTTTCCTAATTTAATTCTCTCATTCACTTTATTTCATTTATTTATTAACAAACATTCCACTAGATTACGATAAATATTTTATCCATCATTTTAATCATATTTTTAAAAATTATTTCTATTTGTAATATAACAATACTATCTTATGTACCTTTGCAGAATCCCTTTTACAATTAAGTTTTCACCCATTATCTGTAAACAGGTTTATACTTTCAATTCTTGTACCTTTTCCCTGTTTCTCTATATCTTGTTTCTGTCCTTTATAACTTCTTTTCCTTTCCTTCTTCCCCCTCTTCTTCTCCCTCCCCTTTTTACCCCCTTGTCTCTCTACTTCTAATTCTCTCTTCTGTAATCCCCTCTTCTGTTGCTTTCTAATATTATACTTATTTTTCAAACTATACTTCTTTTTTTTGGTTATTTTTTCAAATCTTAAACTTTTCATTCTCTTTCCCCCCTTTCCTTTCCCCCCCCCCCCCATAAAATTACTTGATCATTAAAGATGGCTTCTTCTTTGTCCCAATCTTCTTGTTCTGCAAGCATTTCTTGTTGTTTCTCATAGTTCCAGATCTCCATTTCTAAGAGTTGAAATACGAAGCCAAAAGAACCTCTCCCTTCTTGTGTATCTTCTTTGTACTTTTTAAGTTCCATTTTCAGTTCTTCTAAAAGTGGTGCCATTTTAAACACTTTTAAACAACCACCCGATTGATTTTAGTCATTCAAATGCAATAACCAAAAATCCAAAGATCACCAAGTAATCCAAATAGTCCAAAGCTGTTTCTTCTTGCTTCTTTTTTCCACTTTCTCTTCCTGGGGTTCTATTATTTTGTTGCCAAGTTTCAGTTAAAATGTATCTTTTAGGAATCTTGTTGAGGTTTCACTGTAAATTCCTTTTAGTTCCAAGGCAGTCTCCTCCATTTTTCCAGATCCTGCCCTTTTATTCTTTTTCTCTCCTTTCCTGCTTTTAAAAGCTTTTAAGTATCCAGAAATCTTTATTATCCCTTTGACATTTTATTTTCAGCTTAGATGCCTATTGATGTCAAAGTGGATATTTTTTCAATTTCTTGCTTAAGTCTCTTAGCTGTCAGTATAGGGAAGAGAAGGGAAAAAAAACCCAAATCATTTCCCTCCCCTCTCTCCTTTGCTGCTTCAAAATCTTCTTTGGGAACAATGTTATTTTTTTATAGTTTAAATTCCAGGGTACCTTACATTGTTGCTTTTGCAGTTTAACCCAGTCAACCAAAACTTTCTCTTCTTGTCTTCCTCCTGCACATTCTTTTCCGGTCAAGTTCTTCTTTGAGGTGGCCATTTCTGGCCACTGCTGCAACTGCCTTCGGGAAAGGGAGTAATGGCCAGCTGGGGAGGAGAGATGTGGCTCTCCTCAACCCTGCTGGCAGTCTCCCCCCTCTTTACCACCTCTACGGAGTGGCTTAGCCCTGAAACCAGCCGGCTTGGGGCACTCCAGCGGTGAGCACGGATCGAAGCCTCGGAGAGACGAGGCTTCAGTCTGTCGCTGAAGAAGCTCAAACCGGAAGATATCTCGTCCATTTCTGAGATCATTTCCACTTTCTCGGTCTCTAAAGCTCCCACCAATAGTTCAGCCATCTTTTCTGGTAAATCTTCTTTTTCTTCTATTATAAAGTTCCCCTGGTATCCCATCAGGTCCTGGGGTTTTATTGTTCTTGTCATTTTCTATTGCTGTTTTTAACTCGGGCCACATAATGTCTCTAGTTAACATTTCCTTCATCTCCTCCCCGACTATTTGATTATTTGAATATCTGTCTAGCTGTATTCAATTTTGAAACCATTCCTTCCTGTTCGATTAAATTCAATTTGTGTTTTGTTATTATCATCTGATTTTTCAATTTACAATCTTTTGGGGTGTTTTGTAGCTGAATTTCTAATTCTTTAATTCTTTGTTCTAATTTATTTTGTTGGGCATATTTCTCTTAGCAGTGTATGATATCGTTAAATCTACTTTAATTTTTCTTTCTTCCCATGTGATTAACATCCCCTCTGGAATTAGCCATCTGAATATGATGCCTTTTTGGTTTAATTGGTTCGCCAAGAATTTATAGTCTTGCCTCTGCTCTCTCACTCTTCTTGGGATTTGTTTAAGCACCAAGATTTCTTTTCCTTTATATGTAATTGTTTCTTCTCTAGAAATTTTATATATAGTGTTGAGGTAATTCCCTGTTAGGAGAATGAGCACATACAGGGAGACGTATTTGAGAGTAGTGTTTGAATAATACACACACAGTACACAGATACACTGTACAGTAAATGTAGGTTTTTACTTCCAGAAAGTTTAAGCAAAGTTCAAAATAGGCAGTCCAAAGTCATTCACAGGTAAGATCAGTCAGTTTTTAGTCCCGGGATAATCCAATAACAAATTCCAGTGTCAAAAACAGTTCAGTATTAGACTTACATCAAATCCAGGAATAGCAGTCAATTAAGAGGAAAACATATTTCAATATTCTCCAACAGAAGGAAAAAGAGATACACTCACACTCTCTTCTGAGACTAAGACTAAGACTAAACAACCCAGGTTTCTGGCTCCATCTTATGGCCGTTTGAGAAACCACACCTAATTACAGTTTTGCATTTTCTTAAAGATACAGTTTTAGAATATTTATCCTGGTGTCAGCCTTTCTTTCTTGGATTTTGAATGGAGCACCAGCTGACATTATTCTGAATCTCACCTTACCAGCCCACCCGGAGAGATAATACAATTTCTTCCGAGGGGGTCTGAACATCATGTCAACTCCAGCCAGCAACCAAGAAGACCTGGGGGCAACTGGAGGACAAGATTCTCTGCTGCTAGAGGAAGCACGGGAAGCTGAATTGCTAGCAGAGCTCAACCTTGGGGAAACCCCAGCTGTGAAACCCAAATGGTCATTGGGAGTCGGCTGGAAGGATCCGGAGGAGCCCCCCCCCCCCAGGAGTCACCACTACCTGTTGGCGTGGAAGAGAGGAGCCATGGCAAGAGAGGGAAAAGAAAGACTTTTTACTGAACCAAGCCAGGCACTTCATCAATGAGGCCCTTGGAGAACCTCACGCTGCACAAAAGTATGAGGGAGAGGAGGGGGAGGCAGTCCCAGCCAGAAGAAGCAGAGCAGCCATCCCCATAAATCAACCTGGGCTAGCGCAACAGCAAGCAGCAGCCCCGGGGCCCCCAGCGGGAGGAGTAATTGCCAGAAGACGTAGAACTCCAAAGTTGCCTCCGTTGGAAGTAAAATATGGCGGGGATCCCAAAGAGTTGGGATTTTTCCTAGCACAGATTTGGAGCTATATGGAGGAATACAGAGGGGATTTTTCCTCAGAAGCAGCCAAGGTTAGATGTGTTACCAGGGCTCTGGAGGGAACAGCTGCAAAGTGGATGGTGACTTTGCATAATGATAATGCTCCCCAGCTGTTGAATTATAACCTGTTCATGACTGCGCTGCGGGCAAGGTTTGAGGACCCACTGGCGTGGATTAGGATGAAGACCATAAATCAGGGGCGGAGATCAGTGGCCGACTACACCCAGGAATTTAGAGAGCTGGCGTGTCATATTCGAGGCTGGTCCCAAGTAGCCCTGATAGAAGCTTTCAAAGATGGGTTAAATGACGATGTATACCAGAGCTGCATTGCCAGAAGAGACCCCAATGATCTGCAGATGTGGTATGTGCTGGCAGCAGAGGTGGAAATTGATTTAACCCGAAACAGACGCCGGGGAGGCTCTGGTTGGAGTAAGCCCTCCCCCGCACGTTCTCAAGAAGCCTTCAAACCCCAGAAGGGAGGGATGGCAGCAAGACTCAAGACTACTGTTTGCTTCCGATGTGGGAAGGAAGGTCATCGGGCTGCAGACTGCTGGACCAAGTTGAAACCAAAGGGGAGGCGAAACCAAAGCCTAGTAAGCCACTGGAGTGGTCCATAGAATGTCAAGCGGCCTTTGAAAAGCTGAAATGACTGTTTGCTGCTGAACCAGTGCTAAAGCACCCGGACATGGACGCTCCTTTCGTAATCCAGGCCAATGCGAGTGATGTGGCGGTGGGAGCTGTATTGCTGCAAATCAATGAGAAGGGGATTTTACAACCCTGTGCATATACCTCCCGTAAATTATCTGAAACCGAAAGAAGGTGGGCAGTGTGGGAAAAAGAAGCTTTTGCAGTTCGTTGGGCCCTACTCACTTGGAGACATTTCTTGGAAGGAGCAAAACACCCGTTTGAGGTGTGGACCGACCATAAGAATTTGGAGGCCTTAAAAACACCTCGGAAGCTGTCCCCCAAACAAGTTTGCTGGGCTCAGTACTTTAAACGGTTTAATTTTTCATTGAAGTACGTTCCAGGGGGGAGGAACTTCATGGCGGATGCTCTATCTAGACTACCTCAATATAATAGTGCTCGCCAGGAAGTAGTACGGCCGATTGTCCCAATCGAACAGTTGGCAGCTCCAGTAGTTACTAGAGCCCAAAAGAAGAAGAAGGAAGTGGATCTATCGAATGATTTGACTGCGCAATTAAAGGATGCTCTAAAACTCGATGATTGGTTCCTGGCTCATTCGAATAACTGTACAGTTAGAGATGGACTGGCCTGGATGGGAGCCAAGTTGTATGTGCCAGAGAAACTGAGGAGCCAAATCTTACAACAAGCTCATGATTCTAAAGCGGCTGGTCACTTTGGATTCGTGAAAACCTTACACCTAGTTAAGCGGCAATTCTGGTGGCCTACTTTGAAGAAGAACATTGAAACTTATGTGGCTAGCTGTTCTATTTGTGCATCAGCCAAGAGACCTGGTAAGCCAGCAGGGTTGTTACAAAATGTGGCTAGACCAATGGCTCCGTGGAAGGAAATTTCTATGGACTTTATAGTGGAATTACCCGAAAGCGGGGGAAACACAGTTATTTGGGTGGTAACTGATTTGTTTTCCAAGCAAGTACATTTCATACCTTGTTCGAAGATTCCATCTGCAAAAACGTTGGCTAAACTGTTTATATTGTATATCTATAGATTACATGGGGTTCCTGAATGCATAATCTCTGACAGGGGTGTTCAATTTACCTCGAACATTTTGGAGGGAGTTCCTGAAGTTATTGGGCTCCGCCCAGGGATTAAGCTCCACCCACCATCCCCAAACCAATGGGGCCTGTGAGAGAACTAATGCGGTATTGGAGCAGTACCTTAGATGTTACATAAACTATCAGCAAGATAATTGGACTGACCTATTGCCATTTGCTGAAGTGGCATATAACAATTCTATCCATAGTAGTACTGGATTTACCCCCTTCAAGGTGGCATCGGGACAAGACTTTGTACCCATAACTGAACTCCCTGTGAGAGGCCTAGTATTCAGTCATTAGATGAATGGATAACACAACTCCAGCTTAATTGGCCAGTCACTCGTAAAGCATTGGATGATGCACATCGGGCTCATAAGAAATTTGCAGACAAAAAGAGGACTCCACAAAACCCATATCAAGTGGGCGATAAAGTCTTTTTGTCCACCAGATATCTACAAACCACTCAAAAGTCAAAGAAACTTGGTCCTAAGTATATTGGTCCTTTCTTGACTGAACGAATTGTAAACCCTGTGACAGTCCAATTGAAATTACCTAAAAGCCTTCGACGAATTCACCCGGTTTTCCACGTTAGTTTGTTAAAATGTGAACATAGTTCCGATCTGAGACCGACCCAGGCCGACCCTCCTGTACCATTGCTTATTGACGGCAAACAACATTTTGAAGTTAAAGAAATTCTAGACTCTCGGCGGTGGAGGGGTCGGCTCCAATATTTGGTTGCTTGGAAGCATTTCCCGTCTTCCCAGGCTGAGTGGGTCAATGAAAAAGATGTTAGAGCCCCTAAACTTGTCAGGGCATTTCATTCTAATTATCCTGATAAACCCTAGATACATGTCTCTTTTATGTTAACTGGTTATTCAGTCATGCCTTTTATATTTCCCTCTTTTCTAGGACTAACGTCTTTTTTCTAGGGGGGGGCGAATGTCAGCCTTCAAGATCTTCTTCCTTTGCTTTGCTTCTTTCTGGCTGTCATGAGTAACGGGGGGTGGAAGGGGGTAAAGTATGAGAAGTGAGCTGGAGGGGTTAATAACTAATGTTGTATAAACTGGGCCGGGTTTCTTTCTCTTCTCTGCGCAACTGCAAACCTTTATCTGAGTAAGCCAAGGTCAACTAATCATAACCACCTGAAGATGTCCACATGATGAGGTTCACAACTTTTAATTGGAAGAACCGTTTGAACTATTGGGGGTCGGAACATTTCAATCCCTTGATATATGTGATGTACGTGCCTATTTCCTCAGATTCAGAATTTTCTTGTTGCTACCACTTAACTTCCAGTAAAAGATATCTTTTCTCTAATTACAAGAGTCTAAGTATTTCTTTCTTGGAGTTTGAACGGAGCACCAGCTGACACCTGGTTTATATATTTCTAACCCAAATACCTGTTAGGTGACTTATATTCCTAACATTTAACATCCCGAACCTTTCTTCTGGCAAATCTTACATGGACCTCTTTTGGATATTTATGTCGTCTTGCATAATTTGTGCTCACTCTGTAGACTTGTGTAGCTCTTTCAGAATATCGTCCTTATCTTTTTCCAACAGTTCTCCTAATATTCCTGCCATCACTTGTTCCAAATCCTCTTCCTTAGACTCCATTATGTTCTGGAATCTCAAATATGCTGCGGCCTTGTCCATTTCCAGATATACCAAGGAATCGTCCATTTCTTTGCTCATGTTTCTTAATTGCTCACCAACCATTTCCAGCTTCTTTTCTGTTTGTTGCATCCTTTTCTCAACCTCCTTTATTGTTGATTCATTCCTTTCTATTGCTTGCTGTATTGTTTCAATTTTTTGATCCAGCTTTGAGATGTCTAATTTCATTTCTGCCTTTAAGTTCCCCATCTCTTCTTTTAATTCATTTGTATCAGCTCTTGTTTCAGTATGATTTTTTGTCATTATTTCCTGAAGTTTCAGCATGGATTCTTGTAAAGTAAGAAGGGTCGATTGGATATCAGCATTCGTGATGACGGGTTGTTTCTCTCCAGGTAGAGTTTCTTCAATTGTCTTTTGTGCCATCACTGAAGGCGATGGCTTCGCAGTTGTTTGTATTGAAGTAGTCTTCTTCCCAGTTTTAAGCGTTGTGTTAGTCATACAGGTCATTTCTTGTAAAATTTGTTTTTGTTTTTGTAAATACGTTATTAAATACGTTATCCCAAATTAGCATTCACTATTGAAAAGTATCAGTTATGTATGGCCACTACTCTAATTAATATAATATGTTACAGGGTTAACCTCTCTTGTCAATATATATATATTCTCCAGAACAATTTTGAAGCTATTTTCTAAATCAAATACCTGGATTTGTAGATCTTAATAATATACCAAATTCCTCTATTTAAATTTAAGTACTATTAATCTGTATATCTATAAATGCTATGAAATTCCTAATCTCAATAATAGTGTTATAAAATAATGTTTCAAATGCTTACAAATCTAAATGAAAATATATCAAGCTTGCTAAACAATAGTTAATTAGTTAATCTATAGTAATCACAATTAGTCACAATTAATTATTTAATTCAATATAATCAGTGCCTATAATCAAACATCAATACCTAAATAATTAATTAATTATCACCCCCTATTTTTTTTCTATGTGCTATAACCAGATATAAACTTCAATATTTACTAATGTATCGATTAAATCATATATAAATTACATTTACCACATTCAAAAATCAGTTGAGTTGGTGTCAAGAAATAATTATTTCAATCAGCAGAATTTAAAGGCATAAAGTGTCTTAATGTAGTTGTTCAGTTCTTTGCCTCTAAATCAAAGTTCCTTCACCGAGCGCACTGGAAGCACAGACTTGCTGAGTAATGTCTCTGGTTTCACCGTCTCACCACACTCTCCGCTATAGCCATTCCTCCTTTCATTTAAAAGTCTTGTAAGTCAATCTTTAAATTTCATATAGTCTCTTCCTTTAATAAATCTCCTCCACTTATTACAGCTCCAGTCCAATAATCCCAAAAGAGTCCAGTAAATTATTCAGTTTCGTCCATGGAATATTTAAGGCTGTAGTAAAGCTATTTAATTCCTTACTTCAGATCTCCCCCGGTCTCAAATTCGTCCTTCCAATTTTTCCAAAATCCACAGTTCAAATCTTTTGGAGTTCCCATAAATTAAACTTGTTGTTCTTTCTTTCCCCCCCCCCCCCAATTATTGTCAGTCACTCAGATCTCTCCGATTTTCTTATCTTCTCTGTCCGATTGCTCACGTCCTTACCCTCTTTCGTATCACGAGCCCTTTTGCTTTCACCGCCACTTGTATCTGCTTTGGCCGCTGCTTTCGGGCTTCACTCTGACTAAGGTTCTCCAATATTCAACATTCAATCAGGATCGCAAATTCTTTCACCCACACTCTTCGTTCACCACAGTCTGTCACTCACTCGCTTCCTCTTGTATGTAACGATCCGGACTTCAGGACCACCATTACTGGCAGTCTCTTGATGTCGGTCTCTACAGGGTCTCTCTGCGTCGCGATGAGAATCGCCTTCTCCACACCGTGACTCAAGTCTCCCCACACTGGCACGTTTCTCTACAAGATACATGCACCCCTAAGGGTCACTCCAACAGCAAGAAGAGATAGCCTGAAACCCAGAGCGAGCTTCAGCACCTCCATTCGTCCCTATCTCGTCACCAGAAGTCTCCTGATGTTTGCTAAAGTGCTCAATATTCTCTTACATATTTACATTGCTATCTTCCTCTACAATCATCTAGTTATACAGGAATGGTAATGTGCAAAGCAAGAAATCCAGAATAGGCACCTCTTAAGTTTGCTGTCTCTTCTACTTGTAACCTTCTAGCTGTGATGACCCAGTGTGGGATACAAAATAAACACAGTCACAAAAAAAAGGTGAAGCCCCTTTTATTCCTTCACTTTGCTTCCAAGCTCCAAATATCCTTGACTAGAGACAAAAAACTCCCACACAAGCAGTTACAAGAAGGAAGAAATGCCGTTTAAATTATAAAGAGTAAAAAACAACACAAACCAGACAAGATAAAGGCTTGAAGATGTCCACAGATATCAGAACACACACTGGGAAGGATGCCAAACTCAGAGAGGAACAATAAATTAGAGATATTTCCACGCTTTGTTTCCAGCACTCACCCGTACGCATGTCCGTCCTCTTATCCAGTTGTCACAGTTTCAGCCCATGAAGAGGATCAAGGCCCTCTCCTCCCCAGTAGACCATGTCTCTCCCTTATCCTCTCCTCCCTGCGTGCCCTAGGATGGAGAGGAAATGGGCCTGGGTCCTCCTCTGACTGCCCAGCCGGCCTCTGCCCTTCCCCAGCCTCCTCCACAACCTCCGGAGCCACACTTCCACTCCCTGTCCGCTGTTCCTCCTCTCCCTCAGAGTCAGTCTCCACCAGGGGCATGACACTATCTCCCCTGCAGGGCCCCCTCCCCCGGCACCAGGCAGATGGGGATGTTGAGGAAACTGAGCATGGAGGTCATGGACCAAACGATGAGCATGAACATCAGTGGCATTGACCCAGGTGAAGTCCTCTGGTCCATAACCTTTCCATTCCACCAAATACTGAAATCAGCCCCGCAACTGGCGTGAATCTTGGATGCTGTCCACTTCGTACTCTGCCTCTCCCTGAGGGGCTACCGGGCCCGGCAGTGGTGGAGCTGGTCTATGCGGGCTGTCGGCCAATACTGGGACTAACAGGGAGCGATGAAAGACAGGTTCAGTAGTCCATGGCAGGGAGAGGCAAAACGTCACAGGATTGAACACCGACTCAACTGGAAAAGGTCCCAAGTAACGGTGATCAAGGTTTTTCAATGGCCGGGTCGTCGGTAAGTACCGGGTACAGAGCCAAACCTGATCACCTACTACTAAAGGCAGAACGTCACGATGATGTTGGTCTGCAGAGCATTTGTTGTCCTCCTTGGCTCTCTCCAGTTGGTCTCGGACCATGTGGTGCACAGCTTTTAACTCTTGCAAGAACGTATCCACTGCCGGAACTGGGGAGTCAGACGGGGCCAAAGGAAATAGTTGTGAATGAAAACCATAGCTGGCAAAGAATGGGGATACACGGGTGGATGCATGTTGAGCATTGTTGTAAGCAAATTCTGCCACCGGCAGCACCTCCACTTAATTGTCTTGTTGCGTGTTGCTGAAACAGCGGAGGTACTGCTCTAAAATAGCATTCACTCTCTCTATCCCCCCATCAGTTTTAGGGTGATGGGCAGATGACAGACACACCTGAACCTGCAGTTCCACGAGTAGGGTCTGCCAGAAGCATGCCATAAATTGTACCCCCCAGTCTGATACTATTTGGTCCGGTAACCCATGCAACCAGAATACACGGGACATAAACAACTAGCTGTTATCCTGGCCGTAGGAATACCCACACATGGAATAAAGTGGGCCATTTTAGTCAACATATCCACCACCACCAAAAATTGTAGCACCCTTCGATGGTGGCAACTCAGTGATGAAGTCCAATGAGACTGCCCCACAAGGTCTTTCTGGCATGGGTAATGGCTGCAAGAGACCAGGGGGCACACCAGGAGCATACTTGGCCTGTCGACAGATCCCACAGGACGCCACATATCCCAACACGTCATGCCTAAGTCTCGGCCACCAAAATGTCCTAGAGATGAGGTGCAGTGTTTTGAACACCCCAAAGTGTCCTGCCGCCGGCCTATCATGACATTGACGTAGGATAAGGCCACAAAGAGGACCTCCAGGCACGTAAATGCGATCCTGGAACTGCAACAGGTCTCCAATATATGCCCAAGGAGTCTCTTGTCTCCCATTCTCATCCAGTTCTCGATGCCGAGCTGCCACAAATGGATCCTGCCGCTGCGCCTCCTGAATCCTCACTCGAAAGTCCACAGGTTCCTTGGTGGCCGCAAACCGCTCCAACGGAATCACCGTCCAGGGCAAAATTTTGTCCTCCCTTTGGGTATACTTGGGCTTCCAGGATAGTGTGTCAGTGCATTGATTCCACCCACTCCGAACAGGTCACCTGGAAATCAAATCAGGCAAAAAACAACGACCATCTCACCTGACGCTGGTTCAATGTCCGAGCTGTACATTGGTGTTCCAAATTGCGATGATCCATCCGAACCTCGATCTGGTGATGAGCCCCCTCCAGGTGGTGCCGCCATGTCTCAAAAGCGACCTTAACCGCCAATAGCTCCTTGTCCCATATCATAAAGTTGCACTTTGGAGCCAACAACCTCTGGGAATAATAATCACAAGGGAACAAGGTACCTGCAGGGGCGTACGCCTGGAGAAGCAGCGCACCAACAGCCACATCGGAAGCATCCGTTTCCACCACAAATGGCTGGCCTGGATCAGGGTGCCTTGAAAGCTGCCTGCTCCTCAGCACCCCAATGGAACTTCTCCCCTTTCTTGAGCAGATTAGAAAGGGGAGCAGTCAAGGCAGCAAAGTGGGGAATAAATGTGTGGTAGTAGTTCACAAACTCCAACAATCGCTGCACATCCTTGACCCACTGTGGAGGTTCCCACGCCTGTAACAACTCGACTTTTTCTGGGTCCATTTCCACCCCAGCAGGTGAAATACGATGACCCAAGAAGTCGATCGTGGTTTGTGCAAACTGACACTTCTCGTGCTTAGCGAACAGGTGGTTATCGCACAAGTGTTGCAACACCAGCCGCACATGTTGCCAGTGTTCCTGCAGGGAGGCCGAGTAAATTAAAATGTCATCTAGATAAATAACCACAAACTGATCCAATAAATCATGGAAGACGTGCCGTGCATGAAATGCATGAACACAGCTGGAGCGTTGATTAATCCAAAAGGCATCACGATATTCTCAAAATGACCATACCTTGTCTGGAAAGCCGTCTTCCACTCGTCACCTGAACGAATGCGAACCAGATTGTAGGCCCCATGCAAGTCCAACTTCGTGAAGATTTTAGCTTGACGAAGCCGCTCAATCAGTTCAGGGATGAGGGGAAGCGGGTACCAATTCCATACTGTGATTGCATTCAACTTGCAGTAATCACAGCACAGGCGTAGCTCTCCCGATTTCTTTTTAACAAACAGCACCGGTGCAGCCAACGGGGAGGTAGAAGGCCGGATAAACCCTTTCCAGAGATTTTTTTCAATAAAGTCCTGCAACGCGGCCAGTTCCAGTTCTGACAGGGAGTATATCCAACCCATCGGCAATTTCTCATCGGGCAACAAGTCAATCGGACAGTCATACAACCGATGCGGAGGCAACTGATCCACCTCCTTCTCCCCAAATTCATCAGCAAAGTCCACCAACTCTGCAGGTAGATCCAGGTCCATGGGCGTAGCCACACCCCCTGTGCAGCAGTGCAAGCAATGAGTGGCACACTTCCTTTCAAGAAACCGCACAGCTCCAGACGACCAGACGATCTACGGATCATGGGCCTGTAACCACGCCAAACCCAGCACCACTGGAAAATGAGATACTGTGGCAACATAGAACATGGCTTCCTCCACATGCTGCCCATACGCATGTGAAGGGAGTTGGTTGCAGCAACCACAGGTCCCGAACAAAGGGGCCGACCATCAATCGTCTCCACCATTACTGGCAGGGACACCTGTTGCTGGGGAATGAACCACTGCTTGACAAAATGAGCATCCATGAAATTGGCCGTGGCCCCTGAGTCAACCAAGGCCTGGATCTCCACTGCTCCCTGACCAGGCACGAACACACTCACTGTCAGTACAAGATGCTTCACCAATGATGACTGGGGTGGGGATGGCGAGGATGTTGAAGATGTCGAGGATGGCAAGGATGGCGAAGATGGTGAGGATAGTGGGCCCGAGGACCTTGAAACCCGACCTACAGACCCCCATAAGCCGGGCGATGCTCATTTCCCGCCACCGTTGACATCGTTGCTTTAGATGTCTTAGCAGGACACTTGGCCGCAAAATGGCCTCGATTGCCACAATAGAGGCATAAACCATCACGACAACGCCTATCCTTTTCTGCTTGGGTCAGGCAAGGGCGGGAAGCCCCCAACTGCATGGGCTCACCCAGAGGCACTTCCACCAGGGGCACCATCTTGCTGGGAATGGATGCAGTCTCCATCCGTCGTCCTGCCTGTCGCTGCTGAAGCCTAGCATCGATACGAAGACACAGATGCATGAGATCCTGCAGGGTGCGAGGGTATTCAGTGTGCGCCAACTCGTCCAGGAGCTCTGACGACAAACCCTCCTGGAACTGGTCTATCAGTGCTGCCTCATTCCATTGTAAGTCCTGGGCGACCACCTGAAAGCTAGCAATATAATCTGTGAGCGAGCCACGCCCTTGCTTCAATTCTCTCAAATGCCTGTTTGCCGTTTGGGCCTGAACAGCGTCCTCAAACATGGCCTTGGTCAGTGGGGAAGTCTTCTGGCCGAAGGCTCATATAAAGCTGGCACTGCCCAAAAAATGCTGGAAATTGGGCCAGCGATCCATCAAATTTATCCAGCTCCGCTACCGGGCATTTGCGGCATGGCCGGACAGCTTGCATCTGTGCAACCTGTGCAGTCAAAAGAGCCACTTGCTGGCTTAACTGGGTGTTGTCTGCTCTGAGCTGATCCATGGTCACCCCACGAAAAACAGAAGCAAATTCAAGGGATGGCTGGAAACAAAATGTGATGACCCACGGTGGGATACAAAACAAACACAGTCACAAAAAATAGGTGAAGCTCCTTTTATTCCTTCACTTTGCTTCCAAGCTCCAAATATCCTTGACTGGAGACAAAAAACGTCTCTCCTTTATCCTCTCCTCCCTGCGTGCCCTAGGATGGAGAGGGAATGGGCCTGGGTCCTCCTCTGACTGCCCAGCCAGCCTCTGCCCTTCCCAAGCCTCCTCCACAACCTCCGGAGCCACACTTCCATTCCCTGTCGGCTGTTCCTCCTCTCCCTCAGAGTCAGTCTCCACCAGGGGCATGACACTAGTGAACAAGCTATCTTCCCAAGTGTCATACATCTCTTTAAACATCCCTCTGCATTGAAAAGTGTGTGTGTGTATAAAACATAAAGATCCCTTTTCTCACTAGCTGATATAATCCCCCTCCTTCAGGAGTTATGTGCCTGATTGTGTTATATGCATGTGCGTGTATGTGCTGATTTGAAACAGGGTTTGTGTAGGATGGTTTGAGTATTGTGTCACCTTCTGTAACCAAAATAAACCCATTGCAGATGGGAAACATCAGATGAAGTTTTTCAGCTAGCAGCTGTGGTAATACAACACCGCCAGGAACTATCAACAATGCATAAGATAGGGTCACTGTTACAGACATGATCTGACCCAAACCCTTTTCCAATAAAACAAACATAAACCAAAGGGAACAGAAACCTTTTAATGATTCTTATGAATCCCTGGTTAAAAGGCTGCTGCCAACTAATTAACTTTGATAAGCACAAGCCTCACCAAAACTCTGCGAGGCTGCCAAGAATAACAGATAAGAAATATTTTACAACACAAGAGTCTTCAAGATACTGCAATGTCCAGGAGGCTGGAGTTTCAAAATGTTTTTGCTTCCTACAAAGAACGTCTGATTCACAGCTGGCTTTTATCTTCTTGAAGCAGGGGCCATTACCTTGCAGCCTTACTCCCGAGTCTCCCATGCTGCTGCAGCTGCTCTTTCCTACAAGCAGCCCTGCTCACACATGCACTTGGCACAGGCTCCTCAGGAGCCTCCTTATTGCTGCTGCCAGCCCCCACAATCTCTGAAGGCAGCAGTCCACTCCCTAATGGTCCTGGCCCCTCATCTGAGTCCTCGCTCTCCTCAGCCGTCTGCACCTGCTGCCGGCTAACCACAAGACAAGACCCTATCTCATCTTTGAGTCCCCTCAAGGGGGCTGCAATTCAGCTTATGCCTGGATTCTTTGCCATTCTCCCCTGGTCCTCTATCCTCTATACCAGGGGTCCCCAACCGCCGGTCCACGGACCGGTACCGGGCCGCGGAACAAGCCTTACCGGGCCGCTGGTTGCTGGGCGCCGCCATCTTTTTTTGGTAAAAAAAGCAATTTTTCGTCAAAAAAGATGGCGGCGCCCAGCTGACGCCGGAACCGGGCCGCGGCGCCCAGCTGACGCCGGAACCGGGCCGCGGCGTCGAAAAGGTTGGGGATCCCTGCTCTATACAGCCCAAATTCTACTTTACTATCTTACGTACACATATGATAACATATAATTTTATCCTTGGGAGAAGAGGGGGTTATCTCAATGGCACAAATGTGGCCAAAGAAAACATAGTTAGAAACTTCACTAGATACAAGCAAGGAAAAGTTCTTGAAAACTGCATTGCAAGTGGAGGTGATGTTAGACTCTGAAAGTGCAAAATAACATCATGAAGAGCATTATAAGTTTGTGACTGAAAAAAATCATGGCTTGGTAATATTTGTGGGTAGCCAATAAGGAAGTACTGAGGAAAATGGGACAAAGAACCTGAATCTCAGAGGTCCACATCTTTGAAGGAGATTGGTGCAGTCATGCTGGCTGGGGAATTCTAGGAGTTGAAGTCCACCCATCTTCATGTTGCCAAGGTTCAGAAACACTGCCTGAGAATAAGTGGCACTTACATTTTTACTGTTTTCATGTGGCACATTGAACCATAAAAATAGTCGGCTAGATCTTAAATTTCCATCCAAGTTCAGAATACTATCTAATCCCAGATAATTGGCCCAATCCAGAAAATTGTGGTTCAGTTAATCCAGGGGTGGGATTCTACTGGTTTGCACCTCTTCGCTAGAACTGGTTGTTAACTTTCTAAGCAGTTCGGAGAACCAGTTCTTAAAATAAATCTCCTTTTGGTTTTTTTTCACTTTACAGGCCCAATCCTGTAAGGAAGGCATTCCTTACATTTTGGTATTGTTACAAAAACTGCATCTCCGTTAACTCTTATTACATTCTTGGCAGGATTAGACTTCCTGTCTCCAAAGCTTCTCTGGAGTTTTTTTTTCCTCCTTTGCTAGTACTTTGCTTGTGTGGAGCCCAAAATTGACACATGTGTAGCTATTTCACTTGGAAAACCAACAGCTTGACTTTCTTAAAGGGGAAGGATTGTTTTAAGCTTTTTACATTGCTTTTTACATTGCTGGGAGGAAATACTCCCCTGTTGGAGTTAGCACTTTGAAGAAATAATTGAATAAGGAAACAGAGCTACTGTAAAGAAGCTTTTAATGACAAGGAACCAAGATGAGTGACATTCAGCAAGGGTTCTTGGCTAGCTAGAAAGATTGACATTCAAACGTGAGTTTACATACCCTTTCTGAGTTTTGTTCTAAAACTGGTTTTTGGTGAAGTTTAATTCTGTGCTTGGTGGTGTTTAATCCTGTGTTTATTGATGGGATAATTTTCCCTATTCAACTTTGTTTGGAAGGAAAAAGGTTAATCTCTGTTCCTGAAAAGAAGCAGGGTTGAGAAATCTGGCTAGTTCGTGTGTCTATTTGTTCTGGTAATTGGTTTAATAAGCAATAGCTACTGTTGTGATTTAATTATTTGTATTGAAAAAAGTGACTTGTGACTGTTTTTCACACTTACGACCATTGCAGCATCCTCACAGTCATGAGAGGCCAGGCGAGGAGAAGCGCCCCTCGATGTGAGTGATGTTGAATTGGCCATGCCCACCCAGTCACATAACTACCAAGCCACTCCCACTAACTAAGCCACGCCCACAGAACCGGTTGTTAAAAAATTTAAATCCCACCCCTGGGCAGCAGCCCCTGTGACTAAGCAAGCTAGGCGAGTGGGGTGGGAGGGAATCTTGCTAGGTCATGAGAGCCACATGGGAGGCCCCCACAGCAAAGCAAGCTAGGCGAGTGTGTGTGGGGGGGAACCTTGCTCATTCATCTAGGGAGATCATGGTGAAAGGCAGACAGCGATGGCAGGTGGGTGAAGGCAGACTGCAAGCAGCGATGGCGCATGGCTGAGATAAGGTGGGGAGGGGCGGGTGGGGTTAGAATGCAGTCAGCTTGTCACACATGCACGATAAAGACTGACTGGGCAGGGAATGCAGAAGCAGGTGGAGAGGGGCGGGGCCAGCCAGGGGCCCATTTTACAGGTTCTCCAAACTACCGGGAACGGTAACAACTGGTTCTACCGAACTGGTCTGAACTGGTAGAATCCTACCCCTGTGTCAAAGGGAAGTAAACCAAAGATATTAAACTTCTTAAAAGCATTTTTATATAGCTAAAACTATAAAGTATTCATAAGAAAGAATAGAAATCCTGGTTTTTAAAAATTCTTGGTAGGGTGCCATGAGAGGAGAAAGAAACTTGTTAAAAATGTGAATGAGAATTGGGATAGTTGAAGGAAGTCTAGAATCAGTGTTTTATTTCTGGAACACTAGTTGTTCCTGTCAGGTTTCAGACACATTGTCAGGGTTCCAACGGATGCCCTAATTAATTTGTTAATTAACTAATTAATATCTCAAGGGAAACTAAGCATGTATGGTGTTCCTACTCTCTGAGTATGAAGAATTCACCCAAATGCAGTAATGCAGAACTTCTAAAGAAGTGCATCTTATGACATTGTTAGGAATATGAGTCACCTAACAGCTATTTGAGTTAGAAATATATAGACCAGGATAAACATTTTAGTACTATATCTTTAAGGGAATGCAAGAGCATGCAATTGGGTGTGGTTTCTCAAACAGCCATAAGATGGAGCCAGAAACCTGGGTTGTTTAGTCTGAGTCTCAGAAGAGAGTGTGTCTGAGTATCACTGTTTCCTTCTGTTGGAAAGTATTGCCGTTGCTCCATTTCTTCTAATTGACTGATATTACTGGATTTAATGTAAGTCTGATACTGAACTGTTTTTTGACACTGGAATTTGATATTTCGATTATCCCTGGATTGAAAAACTGACTGATTTACCTGTGAATGATTTTTGGACTGCCTATTTTGAACTTTGCTTAAACTTTCTGGAAGTAAAAACCTACATTTACTGTACAGTGTATCTGTGTACTGTGTGTGTATTATTCAAACACTTCTCTCAAATACGTCTCCCTGTATGCACTCATTCTCCTAACGGGGAATTACCTCAACAGACATGATATTGAATAGAAAGGAAAAAAGTGGCATTCACATGTTATTTTCAAATTACCAAATAGCTCCTGGGCAGAAATTCTGTATCAAACTGTTAACAGGCACTCTTCCTTCATAATTCCAGTGTATAGGAGAAGAGCAAGAAGAGCTGGGAGGCAGAGCTAAGCATGTCATCAGTTTAGAGTCAATAACCCTAACCCTAACTGTAACCCACCCTGAAATACCTCACATGCACTTAACAAGCCTCGCATTCGATTAATGAATGTGTGGGCAAAAGGAGGGAGTGATCCCGTTTAAGGTACGAGATTCACTCCCACAAATCCTTTGGTTACGAATGGAATGGGCAGGATCCATTCCATTCATAACCCGAGGTCTACCTGTACCAGCAATCATGATTCCTCTGTTTTATTGGTATCAGAGGAAATTGTCACTTTAATTGGCAAGAGTAGAATCTGAAATTCCTGGCATATGAGAACAATAAGAGAGCAGAGGCAGGAGAAGGCGGAGCCACGTCGCCGCGCTACAGCTGTAATTTCGGGGCTCCGAAATTACAGCTGAGATCTTCGCCCCTGGTCGGTCCCAATGGACCTAAACCGTCCCATAGGGACGGTGATAGTAAGGGGCGCGTTCTGCTGATCACAGGGACACCGCAAGTCCCTGGAAGATCCAGAAGAAGCCCCTTTACCAGCGGCGGAGAGGCAGCCTTTAAGCTGCTGAAGCAGGGACAGCTCCGGAAGGAAGAGAAGACAGAAAGAGAAAGTGCATCGGCTGGTGAGATTTTATTTTAATTATCTGGAACTTAAGCTCACTCTAGAAGAAGAAGAAATCTGTAAGATTTTTGACAGAACTCGATAAGGTGGATTTAGTGGCGATTTTTTTTTAGAGCTGTCAAAATGAGGCTTGGCCTTTTACCTTTTTTTTTTCTTTTCAATGAATTTCTATTGTGATCAGTAATTGTAACCAGACTGGTTTTCCCTTTTATATTTATCCATTTTCTTTGGTCTGACTGTTTATATTTTTAATAGAGGCTCCCTTTAGTAATCTTTTTTTTTTTTTGAGATATATATATATATATATATATATATATATATATATATA
>NW_020717157.1:47979-58204 GCF_900518725.1 Notechis scutatus | reverse complement strand
TTTTTTTTTTTTTTGAAACCTTTTTCTTTTTGAATTTTGGGCCTTTTATTTTTTACTGGCTATTCTTTTTTTTCTTTTTTTTTACGTTTTTCCTTTCCCTAATTGGATTACAATTACCACTCTGCCAACTGGATTAAAGAGTGGGAAGATTCTGAGCTATTCAAATGAGTAAGAAAATTCTACCTTCTGGCACCTCAACTTCTGCGCCTGCCTCACCATCAACTGGAGGACGACTTTCAACAATGGCGAAGCAAGATAAAGCACAAACAGATTTAACGACGGTTATACAAGGAATTCAAGAACTCAAAATGAGTATGGGAAGCATTGAACAAAAAATTGAAAGCATCCAACAAATGATGGTGAAATATGATGAGAGACTACAAAGAATGGAAGAGAAGGATAACCAAAGAGATGAGAAATTGCAAAAAATGGAAGAGAAAGACAACCAAAGAGACGAGAAAATTGGAAATATTGATGACAGAGTGACCACGCTTGAACAAAGTAAGAATGAGATGTTGAAGTTGGAGATGGACAGATCAGAATATTATCTCAGATTTCAAAATATAGAGGAAGAAAAAGGACAAGATCTTGCTGCAGTAATGATAGAAATCTTGGCTGAAGCTCTGGGAATAACAGATGAAAAGATGATGGATGGAATAGATGAGATATATCGAGTTTTTACAAGATATGCGTCGAGGAATAAGTTACCAAGAGAAGTTCATATCAGATTTACTAAAAAATCTATTAAAACACAGATATTACAAGTGGCAAGAGAGAAGACATTGAAATATAAAGATAAAGAGATTTTGGTTTTAAAACAAGTTCCCAGAAAAGTTAGAGAGATGAGACGAGAATATCGATTTCTGACTAAAATATTATTGGAAAAGGAGGTGAACTACAGATGGTTAATTCCAGAAGGATTAACGGTTACATGGAAAGACCAGAGATACAGAATTGACTCAACTGACGAAGCAGAAGCGTTTTACAATGAATTTCTTAAAAGAAGAGAAACAGAGATAGAAAAAGAGATTACCCTAACCGAATTTCAAGAAATGGGAAAAGAAGAAGGTGCAGTAGGTGGACAAGCGGAGACTAAAGAACAACGTGAAGTAAGATCAACGAGAGCGGTTAGACCTAAATATAAATCATAATCATGGAGGAAAAAAAATTGATTTCTTTGAATATAAATGGACTGAATTCAGCTACTAAAAGAAGGAAAATCTTTCATAAAATAGAGAAATTAAAATTTGACATAATCTGTTTACAAGAAGTACATATTAAAGAACAACATCAACAATTATTGGTTCGACCGAAGATAGGGAAAATGTTTACTTCTTTGACACATTGTAAGAAAAGAGGCGTGGTTTTGTATATTAAAGAAACCATTCCAGCAAAACTGATCTATAAGGATGAAGAAGGAAGAGTACTAATGGTTGAAATAGTGGATAATAATACAAAAATACTCTTGGTTGCAATCTATGCCCCGAATGATAAACAAAATGGACTTTACAAAAAATTACATATGAAAATAATTGAATTGGACTATGCTAATTTATTTATAATGGGAGATTTTAATGGAATTGTAGACAATGAACTGGACTATTCAGCAAAAACAATACGACAAAATAGGAGGACCCTCCCTAAATCTTTTTTCGAAATGATAGAGGAACTAAATTTAAAAGATATATGGAGGGAAAGAAATACTAAGACTCAACAATACACTTTTTATTCGAATAGACACTCATCATGGTCCAGAATAGATATGATTTGGACGTCAACAGAATTATTATCTAATATTCAAGAAATAAACATCGAAACAAGTACATGGGCAGACCATAATCCATTGACAATTAAATGGAAAGGACAAAAAAGAAGATCTAGATGGACATTAAATAATACTATTTTAAAGGAAAAAGATTTTATACAATGGATAGAAAAAGAACTGGCCTTCTTCTTTAATGAGAACAGAAAAGAAGATACTTCAATGCAGAATGTCTGGGACACAATGAAGGCTTATGCAAGAGGATTGATAATGGATTATACAAAGAAAAAGAATATTAGAAAGAGGCAAATGATTAAAATTTTAGAAGAGGATTATAAAAAATTGGAAAAAGAATTACAGAGAACACCACAGAAAAAAAGATATTAAATTTAAAGTGGACATAATTAAACATAAAATGGACCAAACAGAGAAAGAAGAATTGGCGCAAAAAATTAGAAGTGCTAAACAGAACTACTTTGAAGATGCAAATAGGCCAGGTAGATGGTTAGCATATAAATTGAGAAAAGAGAAAGAATCCAAGAAAATACTACAATTAATGGATGAACAAGGCCAAGTCTGTTATGGTAATAAGGAGAAAAAGAGAATTATTCGAGACTTTTATGCACAATTATATAAGCAGGAGGATCTTGATGAGGGGAAAATCAAACAGTACCTACAAAATGCCAACCTACCCAAGATACCAGATGAAACTGGGAAAATGTTAGAAAATCCTATAACAATGATGGAATTAACTGAAGCACTTAATAGGCAGAATAACGGGAAAGCACCAGGACCAGATGGCTTTCCGGCAGAATTTTACAAAACACTACAAGTATCGTTGAGTATCTCATTGTTAGAAATTATGAATGAAGTTATGATAAACAAGAAAATGCCTAAAACATGGTCAGAAGCTTATATTACGCTCATCCCAAAAGAAGGGGCTGACCCACTACAAATTAAGAACTATAGACCCATTTCTTTATTAAATGCAGATTATAAAATCTTTGCTTCAATTTTGGCAGAAAGGCTTAAAAAATACTTAAATAATTTTATTCATCCTGATCAAAATGGATTTTTACCAAAGAGACAAATTAAAGACAACATGAGAGTAATTCTGGATACTTTGGAATACTATGAGGCACATCCTGAAAAACAAATGGCTTTGATATTCTTAGATGCCCAAAAAGCATTTGATAACGTGAATTGGAAATTTATGTTATTATTACTGGAACAGATGGGTTTTGCTAGAAAATTTATTCAAGCAATAGAAACTATATATTATAAGCAGACAGCCAAAGTGATGATAGACGGAGAATTTACAGATTCTATTAATATTAAAAAGGCACAAGACAAGGATGTCCATTATCCCCTCTGCTATTTGTATTGACTTTGGAAGTGCTAAACAGAAATATTAGAGAGGACACAAGCATAAAAGGAATGAAAGTTAAAAAGGAGGAATTTAAGTTGCAAGCCTTTGCAGACGACTTGGTCTTTATTTTGGAAGACCCTTTAGAGACAGCTTTAAAATTACTGGAAAAGATAGAGACATATGGTGAGATGGCTGGCTTGAAAATAAATAAAGAGAAAACAAAGATTTTGACAAAAAACATGTTATTGAGACAAAGAGAAGAGTTGGCAGACCTATTGAAAATTCAAGTTACGAATAAAGTTAAATACTTGGGGATAATTTTGACTTCAAGATGTATTACATTGAAAGAGAATAACTATATCAAACTTAAACAGCAGATAGCATCCGACTTGAAAAAGTGGGAAAATCTACAATTGTCTTTGATAGGTAGAATTTCAACAATTAAAATGAATATTCTACCTAGAATTTTATATTTGTTTCAAACAATACCAATCAAGCTAAGTAAGGACTATTTTGAAGAATTAAATAAAATTGTGTTGAAATACATATGGCAAGGTAAGAAAGCGAGAATAAAATTAAAACTTTTACAGGATGCTAGAATTAGAGGAGGATTTGGCCTTCCTAACTGGGAGTTGTATTATCAAGCTGCAAACTTAATGTGGGCTAAAGAATGGATAACATTAAGAAAGACTAGATTATTGACATTGGAAGGACATGACTTATTGTTGGGTTGGCACGCTTTTTTGTGGTATAAAGGAACTAAATCGCAGGGCTATTTTAGAAGGCACTATATACTGGAATCGTTATGGTTGAATTGGGAGAAAATTAAGAAACAATGTTATTTGAAAATACCAGTTTGGTTATCAACTATCGAAGCTTTTTCCTATCCTATAGTTTATAAGAAGGAACAAACAGTTAGATATGGGGAAATATTGGATGAAAAGGGTGAACTTAAAACGATGCAAAAGTTAGAAGAACAAGATATAAAGATGAGTTGGTTTTCATATGCGCAAATACACTCAAGGTATCTTAAAGATTCTAAAACAGAAGGATTTTATGATAAATTGACTGACTTAGATAGGATTTTGACAGGTTCTGATGAAAAGGTGATTAAAAAACTATATAGTCATTTGTTGGAAATTAAACTAGAGGAAGAACAAGTCAAAGAAACAATGATTGCTTGGGGGAAAAACTTTGGATATGGGATTGATTTGGAGAAATGGCAAAAATTGTGGTCTCAAAATTATAAAATGACAATGTCAGTAGCATATAAAGAAAACTTGTATAAGATGTTTTACAGGTGGCATTTTCCCCCGACAAGAATAGCAAGAATGTTCAAGAACAAATCTGAAAAATGCTGGAAATGTCATCAGACTCCTGGCTCATATTACCACATGTGGTGGACTTGTGAGGACGCAAAAAAATATTGGACTAAAATTCGCATGTGGTTGGAAAAAATGACAAAGGAACATATAGATTTGAAACCAGAGATTTTTTTATTGGGAATCTTACCTGATACATTTAATAAAAATTTAAAGTACCTGATTGTAAATGTATTAACAGCGGCTAGGATTGTATTTGCTAAAAATTGGAAAAGTGAGAAAATACCATTAGAGGAAGAAATCATTAAGAAAATATTGAACTGTGCTGAAATGAGTAGATTGACATTTGAAATTAGAGAGCAAGAAGATAAACAATTTTATGAAATTTGGGATCTTTTTTACCGATGGTTAGATAATGCAATATAATAATAGAATACTTAGAAACTTAGGAAATAATGAATATATATATTTCTTTTTTTCCTTTTTTTTTTTTCTTGGCTTTGATAACATTTTTAGAATATTTCACTACGATAGACTTGGTATGATTTTATGATTCGTAATAAGATAAGCTAAATAAATTATAGTCATCTCGTTTAAGTATGAATTACTAAAATCAGTTAAATGATTGTTTAATAACAATATTAGGATATACAATTGTTGATTGATAATATGAGTTACTATGTAATATAACTACTATGATGGTTATGAAATAGATGCACAAAAAGGAGTGATAAACCAACCGATGCACTGTCTGTAAATATATGAAGAATAATGATGTTTTTATGTCATGTCTTATGTTGTTTGTGTTTTTGTTTGTTGTTAAAATCAATAAAAAAACCTTTAAAAAAAAAAGAGAGAGCAGAGGCAGAAAGACAGGGTTCTTAAGAAGAGTTTTCGAACCATGTGGAGCCATTCTGAGTATTTTCTTGCCAAATGCTGGTGTAGAATTTTTGCACCCTGTATTGATAAGTACAATCCTGGGAGGCTAGAAGTTATGGGACTTGTAATCTTGATTCATCAAGGCTTCCCTTCTTTGGGGAAGCCTGCTCTAGTACATATTAGAGAAGGAAACTTTACCACTGCCCTGGATTTCATGGTCAAATTTTCCACATTTCCTAGTCAGAAAAGTGCAAAGAGGAGAGACCATCCTTAGGAAATATTTCAGAATTTCGGTATCAGGGTCCTTGGGGCCTGGGAAAAGTTTTAATGAATTTGGCGGCCCCACATGCTCAAATGATCCAAGACAACATAAAAGCATTTGAGAACCAGCAGTTCTGGAGATCTCTGGGAATCAACACATTTAATTCAAAAAGGGGCAACAAATGTTTTTGTCTGAAATTATCTGAAAATGGTATGGGGTTCTCTCCAAGGTCTCCAAGATTTCCAAGGTCCTTCCAACTCTTGTTCTGTTTGTTGTCTGTTTGGTTTGGTTTTAGTGCTCCCCAGGTGTTTTGGATTGATTGGGGTTTATTTCTCTTCCAGGTCCTTGCACTGCATTTGGCCAGTTGGTCTCTCTCTCTAGGATGAGTAACTGCAGCAGTCGTGCCCTGACCCTGCTGTCTAGTGTTTTTGGAGCATGCGGGCTGCTCCTGGTGGGCATTGCAGTCAGTACTGATTATTGGCTGTTCATGGAGGAAGGGATTGTATTTCCGCAAAACCAGACCACGGAAATAGTCATGGCACTCCATGCTGGCCTCTGGAGGGTTTGCTTCTTTGCAGGTAAGGGTCTGAGGACTCTCCTCCAATGCTGCTTTCATTTATGAATCTTAGGACCATATCTTAGTATCTCCATCTTAGAAACTCAGGACTAAACCAGACTCAAGCTTCCTGATTTCCTAAATTCCTCTATATTCTTCAGATCATATCACATGCAAGCAATCAGAGCCACTCATGAATAATGAGAATCAGTAACTTTATTGTCTATGTTACAAGAATCTCACCAGACTGCTTGTCTTGGGAACAACCAGATAAGGCTTTGTGGATCTTGAGGGAGGTCTAGCTTATGCTGCTTGTGGCTGCAGAAAAACTCTGAGCTAAGACCCTTGCTTGATCCCTCCTTCCTGCCTAGCTGGTAATTTCGCAACAGATCAATGTTTGATAGCTAGAGTAGCAAAATAATGCCTTGAGTGAAGGGCAAAATTGATATTTGGGTAAATTCTAGTCAACTTAATTCTCGTTGACTACATGCAAAGTTGAAATCACTGGGCAACGTGGAAACTCAAGAAACTGTGTTCTTCCCAGAAGGTCTGGAGTGGTCTGCAGCTCAGCTCTTGACAAGGTTCTCCAGAGAGCTGTCATTCACCTAGATTTGGCTAAAAAGTTGGCTCTGAATTCCAAGCTATGTTAATCAGGCTGAGGTTAGAGTTAGAATTGACCTTAGGAGTATGTTATCTCCAAGTGAAGAGAATTCATTAAAGGTCTTGGATTGAGAAGGTCTGCCTGTCTTCTTTTCATTGAACAATGCTAGAAATATTGCAAATATTGCATTTACAAATACCGCATTTGTTTAAATTACGCAATTCAACTATCCACCCATGCACATTTAGCTATCTTGTCTTTCCTATGCAATGAAATTGCCCTTTATTCCTGCCCCTAAGCCAGGGTTTGTTACCATTTTGTGCTATAGATCCCTTTGACAGTCTGGTGAAAGCTGCAGACCCCTCTCCAAAAAATACATTTAAATCGGCATCTCTCAATCTCAGCAACTTTAAGATGCCTGAATCCCCAGAATTCCCCAGCCAACTGGCTAAAAAATTGTGAGAGTTGAATTCCACACATTTTAACAGATTGAGATTGAGAAACACTGATTTAGACACATAAAATAACATGCCTAGCGGTAGTCTTTGACTTACAACCATTTGTTTAGTGACCGTTCAAAGTTACAGTGGCACTGAAAAAAGTGACTTGTGACCAGTTTTCACACTTGCAACCATTGCAGCCCATGGTCACATGATCATGTGTATTTATGACAGTTGCACGGTCCTGTGGTCACATCATCACCATTTGTAACCTTCCCAGCCTGCTTCCAACAAGAGGTCAATGGGGGAAGCAAAATTCACTTAACGGCTGCATGATTCTCTTAACAATTGCAGTGATTTGCTTAACGATTGTGGCAAAAAAGGTTGTAAAATGGGGCAAAACTCACTTAACAACTGCCTTGATCAGCAATGGAATTTTGGGGATCAATTGTGGATGTAATCGAGAACTACCTATACTAGGAACTCTGTGACCCATTGGATCATCCTTTCAGAAGTATTTCCTTACCAGATTCTTCAGAATTTTTAACAATATCTCTTTCTGTTCCTCTCTAATTTCTGGGAGACCTTTCCTTTTCAAATATTGTTCTATATTCTCAGGGTTTATTCCATCCTCCCTATATAGTTGCTCAAAATATTTTTGTACTATTTTCTTTTTCTCAGTCATTCGATATTCTAATTTTCCATCATCATCGTCCAATTCTTGTATCAACCGTCTTTCTCTTTCTAATCTTGATTTATGGGCTAACCACCTCCCTGGTTTATTTGCATGTTCGAAAAAAATTCTGTTTTGCCCTTTTCACCTCTTTAACTCTCTCTTCCTGATTTATAATGTTCAATTTATGCCTAGTAAGAATCATCTCTCTCCTCATTTTTTCATCTTGTGGGTTTTTTTTGTAATCTACTTTCTAGGTCTTTAATCTCCTGTAATTTATTCTGATTTTGCCATCTTTCCTTATTCCTTTTCGCTGTATATGCTGTTACCAGCCCCCTCAAGACTGCCTTTGCTGTATCCCATATATTCTGTAATGATGTTTGCTCCACTGTATTTTCCTTAAAAAAAAGTTCCATTTTTTTCTTAATTTTCTCTACAAAATCTTTCTCCTTTAAAATTTGGGGATTAAGTATCCACCTTCTACTCTTCCTTTTCCTTCCTTTCCAAATTATTTTTAATGGGTTATGATCATTTGTCATAATCTCTATCATATCTAGTTGGTTTCCTAGTTCTGCGTTCATCCACGCCATGACTAATCTAGACCACAATTTGTGTGGGTTAGAGTAGAACGTGAATTCTTTTTTCCCCAAATTTATTCTCATCCATTGATCTATCAAATTTAGTTCCTGTATCATATTCAAAAAAAATCTGGGCAAAATTTTCCTTTTCTTTTTGTTCTTTGCATTACTAAAATAATCCTTCCTTATATCTACTACCGCATTAAGATCTCCCACAATGCATACATTGTCTTGTCCCATCTCAACAATTCTCTCATGTAAATCCTCATAGAATTGACTTTGGTTGTCATTCGGCACATAAACTATAACATTGGCTTGTACCCTAATTCTAGTTCAAGTATCAAAATTCTCCCTTGTGGGTCATCATATTTTTCTACTGCCTTAATTTCTTTTTTAACATATACCGCTATCCCTTTCTGTTTTTGATCTGCCAGGGCTACAAATAACCTTCCTAATTTAGGATATTCTAAACATTTCCAAAATTGTTTTTTAATATGGACTTCTTGCAGGCATACTATTTCTAATTTCTGTTTGGCTAATCTAGATAGTATCCGTTTCCTTTTAATGGGTGAGTTTAGACCATTTATATTTAATGATAATAGCTTTGTTTCCGTTTCCGTCTTTCTACTTGTGGGATATTATCTGTCTTCTGTTAATTCTAGTCTCTCTTTGCAGGTGTGTTCTTAATCTTCTTCCTTCAGTCTCCTCCTTGTTCTCTCCTTCTTGTTCTAGGCCTCCTATATCTTGCTGCTGTTCTTCTTGGCTTTCTTTTTTTTTAATAAATTTTTTATTAATTTTCAATAAACAAACATACACAAACAAAACACAAAACATAAAAACATAAAACTTCTTTTTGGAAAGCGTCTTAGTCCCGGGTTACATCTTTTTGTACAGACATAAATCAAATTCATGCTCACTTTATATACCATTTCATATCTTATTTACCATTCTACATTTTCTATATAGCTTCTCCCCTCTTTTCACTCTCTTAATTCTATTTTATTTATTTCATCTCAATTTAAATCATTATGCTTGTATCTTTTGTCTGTTCTATTTGAATTATCTATTATCTTTTCTCATTAACACAAAGTTTCTCCTGTAATCACTGATTGAAGTATGACGCCTTTATATCTTTCCCCTAAATTTAACACTTAAAATAATATATAATTTTCATTCTGATTCTGCTTAGTACATTCTAAAGCTACGTACTATATTTTAAGATAGGAAGATAATAAGTTTATAATGTAATTAGAACAATAATCCATAACAAATTAAACTCTATCATTAAATCTTAAACATTTTACACATTCCTTTTAATATTTTATCCCATTTTATAATCATATAATGTTCCAGTTTTCTAACATTATTTCAAATACAAATACAACAATACAGTCTTATGTACTTTTGCAGAATCTCTTTTTTAATTATATTTTTACCCATTGTCTCTGAATAAATCCTGTTTCTTTACATCTTGTTTCAAACCTTTGTAACTTCTCTTCCCTTTTTTCCTTCCTTTCTTCTCCAATCTAGCCTTTTTACCCCCTTGTCTCTTGATCTCCACCCTCTTAATCTCCACCCTCTTCTGTATTCCTCTTTTCTGTTGCTTTCTGACATTGTATCGTTTTTTCACCTTATTTTTCCCTTTTTTGGTTGTTTTTTTAAGTCTTAAATTCTCCATTCTCTTTTCTCTCTTTCCCTTTTCTTCCCCAACTAGAGTTGCTTGTTCATTAAAGATGTCTTCTTCTTCTTCTTCTTCTTCTTCTTCTTCTTCTTCTTCTTCTTC
>NW_020717157.1:0-39209 GCF_900518725.1 Notechis scutatus | reverse complement strand
CCCCCCCCCCCTCTCCTAACCTCCGCCTTTTTAATTTCCTCTCTCTGTTGTATTCCTCTTTTCTTTTGCTTTCTAACATTGTGTTGATTTTGCATCTTATTTTTCTCTCTCTTGGGTGTTTTTTTAAATCTTAAGTCCTTCATTTTCCTTCCTCTCTTTCTCCTTTCCTTCTTAATCAAGCTTTTGGAGTCATTAAAGATGGCTTCTTCTTCTTCTTCTTCTTCTTCTTCTTCTTCTTCTTCTTCTTCTTCTTCTTCTTCTTCTTCTTCTTCTTCTTCCCCCATCTGTTGTTGTGTTTGTTGATAAATAAACTTCCGGTTTGCCAGGCTTCGGCGGCGGCAGGGATTTGCGATCCCTGTTGCGCTAGCCGTCTTGGTGCCTCCGATCCCGACGGGTCTGGAGGCTAAGGCTGCCCCGTAGAGGCAGCCGAAGATAGGGGGGATCCGGACAGGGGTTTGGGGGTATTGCAGACCCCCTCCCCACCCGGCAAACCCCCTTTTTCTCAAGGCGGTGGAGCGGCGGTCTGTAATGGCCGCCTCAAAGAAGCCGGCAGCTGGACAAGACTGCGCAGGAGGAAGAAGGAGAAAGTTTTAAAGTGAAAGTTCTTTGGCTGTACCGGGACCTTAAAATACATCAAATACCCTGAAAACTACGATTTCTTGAATGATATTTTGTTTCCAGAGGAGATCTTTAAAGCGGCGAAATTGAAGTGCTGAAAGGGAAAGTTCACTCTCCTTCTCTACGGAATTAACAAATGGATATTGAGAAACCTGTCTTTTATAGAAGGTAAAAATTTGAAGCCTTTTGTTGCAAGTGGGAAGGGAGAGGACAAAAAAAAATTTATATTAAGATGCTACTGGAGGAGATGCCTTTAAGACTTTGAGACTAGATTAATTGCAACAAGGCTTTAAAATACAGACTGGACTTTTTTTTTTAATTGATATTACCCCAGGAAGAGAAAGTGTAAAGGGGAGAACTTTGTGCTCTGCTTGGACTGCTTGATGACTCTGGGACTTTGGAGAAGTTTTACGTTTTGAAACATCCCAACACGTCATGCCTAAGTCTCGGCCACCAAAATGTCCTAGAGATGAGGTGCAGTGTTTTGAACACCCCAAAGTGTCCTGCCGCTGGCCTATCATGACATTGACGTAGGATAAGGCCACAAAGAGGACCTCCAGGCACGTAAATGCGATCCTGGAACTGCAACAGGTCTCCAATATATGCCCAAGGAGTCTCTTGTCTCCCATTCTCATCCAGAATGACTCTGGGACTTTGGAGAACTGTTTTAAGTTTTGAAACATCTTGGTTGTTTTAAGAAGAAGAGGGGGGAAAAAAGAAGAAGATCCATAATGGCTTTATTTGTTGATGAACTAAGAAAGGAATATGGACAAACAAAGAAAGAAGGCAAGGATGCTTTGGAAGCAGCTTTTCATTTTTTAGAAAATTCAGCTGCCACATTTTTTTTAAGAGAGTTGGAGGAGTTGAAAAGTTCAAGGTTATTCTGTATGTCGTATTAAGAAATTTCAGTGGCA
Organism: Notechis scutatus; assembly: GCF_900518725.1. Next base: position 37,677 of record NW_020717157.1, on the reverse strand, counting down.
GTTAATTGGTTCTCATGATTTATGAAGTGTAGAAGTGGGAGGAGAGAAGGTGGATTCTGTGTAACGCGCGAAAATAATTTCACTTGAGGAAATGCCTTTGACATGCCAGATCTGTTTCTAAATAAATCAATTGAAGAGAAATGTCTCGGGGTGATTGATATCATGGATACTTTCTGGATGCCTTACATTTAGGTTCTCTATACTCACAACAATATATATTCTTCTTAAACTCTTATTATCCTACTCTAAGATTATTTATCACTACGTTCCTTAACCCAATAATCCGTATTTAGTCAAGATAACTATACCATCAAGTTATTTCAAACTAAAGAAGGAAAAAGACTCCTTGTTGATTTCTTATACCCACAATCGCCTTAAGACAGTGCTGTAGTAGACAAATACATTCAAATCATACAAGTCATACAGATCATGTTAATCATATAAATCAAACTTATATTTCAATACCAGCCTATTTTGTTATCTTTAAAGTTTACAGTTCATACACCTCACTCAAAGTTTTCCTTTTCTTTTCTCTCCGATCTCACCATCTCAGTCCAAACCATTTTCCGCTCTCTTCTCTCTTCCGCTTTGTCTTTCTACTATTCCCTCCAAGTCTCTCTCTTTATTACTCCACTCATACCTTCTCCGTTTCTTTCCAATCCTCCTTCGTCATCTCTTTCAGCCCACTCTCCACCAAATTGTCTTCTTTTCCGCTCCCATTAATGTCCTGCCGTCTCCTTCCGCTTGAAAATTGCTCAGTCACTCCTTTCTCCGTGCCTCGCCTTTCTCACCTCCGTCATCCTGACTTTCCTTCTGATCCTTTCAACATCTCTCCACTTCCACTTCACCTCCTCCTTCCTTCTAAGACTTTCTTTTCTTTCCTTCATATTGCTCTCACGTCCCGATTGGATTTCACTTTCTCCTTCTCCGCTCACCACGTTGGCCTCATAATCGCCCTCCATCCAAGAAGCAGAGAGAAGTCAATCATCTCTCCCTTATCACCTTCTTTTCGCCACCTCCTCCTCTGGCTTCCCTGGATTTTTTTCTTCTCCCACCAGTTCTCGTCTTATTTCAATCTCCACCTTTCAGCTTCCCAGAACTATTCACTTCCAACTTATACCCCCTCTCCTTCAGTCTCTTTCTGTTTGTAAAAAGTACTGAATCACAGCTCTTTCTTACTGTCTCGCCGCCTGTACTATGGGGTTATCCCCCCTCACTGGAGCTCTTTTTTCCTCAGAAACAAGTTCAAACTTACTTTTGGCAAATCATCATGGTTGCAACTTTGGGATTTTAACTTCAATGACACTTTCTGTTGATAATCTTCTCACTTCCTCCTCATTCATGGTTCAGCCATGGCCTCTGGTCTGCCATAATAAGATGACAGGTACTTTCACTTCGGGTTTTCAGGGGTTTCCCTTCTTGCCGGCTGGCGATCGCGCTTTGCCTTGCCATCTTCTGGGCTTCCCTTCTTCTCCACTTGGCTCTCCAGGCTCCTCGCGCACTGAAAGTTCCCCAAAAGTAAAAAAATGGGATCCAGAGACGGAGACCGCTCTCCCTTCACCCTTTCACCAAGGTATCACCGCCGGAAGCCTGCCTCAGGAGCCCTTCTTAGTGGCCTTTCCTGTGACATGCTGGTAGAAGGGGAGGGTTAACTAGCTGAACCAGCTGCCAGAAAGCTGTTGAAGTGATGTAGGAGGAGTGGCAGAACCTGGGGGAGGATTTAAAAGTGAGATCAGCCTAGAATCCCTACATAACTACCAGTAGTGAACTAAGTCCAACGTTCCTTGAATTCTGTTGACACTAACCCAAACAGATGTTAACCTTTAGTTGAGAAGATTCTTGTGCGTAGTCATAATTAGCAATACATAAGTTCAATTGGACCTTCATGAGAGGATCTGTGAGGATCTGATCTTTCATGGCACTCATTAAAAAGGATCCCTGCTTGTCTCCACCCACCTCCCCTTCTGCTCTCCTATCCCTAGAGGTGAACATATTGGGGCCATTGGTTAATTTTTATGCCGAGATGAAATAGTAAAAGAAAAGAGTTACATCTCCTCCAGGATGGTTCTTGGGGCCTCAGAACCATATCCCTGTGGTGTTCTGGACAGCAGAACAAAAACTGACTGCCTTCTTTCTAGTGTAGCTTCAGGTTTGGAAATGGTCAGAGGCGTCCTGCTTGGTACTCACTCTGAGCTGACTTGTTTTACAGAAGTGCCTTGTCTCAGCCAGTCCTTGAGTATTGAAGATTTGTCTTTAAATGAATCCAAACTCCAGCTCCTCTTCAGGACAATGATGGTTTATTCAATATAGCATCAAACAACAAATACTCTAATCAGGCAAGAATGGCTAAAAGCCAGGCAAGGTTAGAGTTGGGTTTGAGTTTGCTCCCTTTCCTTTTATCACTATTATCATGAGACACACCCCACCACACCCAGGCCTATACGCGGTTCTAATTCTGGCCACGCCTAACCCATTATCCCTAAATGCAATTAAACCTATAACATGTCTACATCCCTACCCTATTCTGACCCTCGCTAACTGATCCCCACCTGGTGGCACCTTCACTATGTTTTAGCCTAAGTCCTAATTACCACCTATATGTGCCCCAACCCACTTTAACAATATGCACCACATCAGTAAAGAGCCAGTTCCAGCAGCCCCACAGTAGTTGCAGAATCCATCCTTCAGCCCCGCAGTTGTTGCAGAATCCATCCTCAGCTCTGCTGAGTCATTCCAAAGCCATCGGCCGGCACACAAGCAGAAATACAGATCCGGCAGCAGCAGAGACAAGGTGACATGGCCAGCTGACTTGCTGTGAGGCACATTCAGAGGTGACGGGCTCTGGGTAAACTCGGAGCCTGACACCTTGTTTGAATGGAAATATATATCACTACATAGTAATTTGGCCCTGCTGATTTGGGACTTCCTTCCACAAAGGCACAATTTCTTCCCTGAAGGTCCTATACCAATGTTTCTGAACCTCAGCAACTGTAAGATGTACAGGTAGTCCTCGAGTTACGAATGGAATGGAGCCTGCCCATTCCATTTGTAACCCAAGGATTCATGGGAGTGAATCTTGTACCTTGAACGGGATCACTCCCTCCTTTTGCCCATGCATACGCTAATCGAATGTGAGGCTTGTTAAGTGCACATGAGGTATTTCAGGGTGGGAAAGGCCATGGGGGGTATTGATGGAACAGGCCACCTGCCTAAGACTACCCAAGGCCTCCCCGACCCACTGAAATACCTCATGCTCCCCACAATTGCTTCCCCCCTCAACCTGCCACGCCGGGTCACTTACTTTGTGAAAATCTAGCAAGCAGTCTCCTCTCCAGCCTCTCAGTCGCGTGCACCCCTCTGCAGTTCCGTTCGGGCCTCCACAGGCCTCGCCTGGCAAATTGCCAGCCAACATGGAAATGGAGCTTCTGAGGGACGAATCTGGCCCTCCGACGCTCCGTTTGGCCCTCCGCGGGTCTCCCCCAGCCTGTTGCAGGCCGAAATGGAGCCTCTGGGGGCCAGATCCATAACTTTGAACATTTGCTAAGGGAACGCTCGTAACCTGGGGATTACCTGTATTGAGTTCAATTCCCAAAATTCTCTTGGGAATCCCCAGCTGTGCTGGTTAGGGAATTCTGAAATTTTAAGTCCACACTTCTTAAACTTGCTGAGGTTCAGAAACACTGTCCAATATAGCTTTTTTCAGATAGCTTTTGCTATCTGAATTTTTATGCATTGTCTCTCTTTCTAGGTCAGAAAAAAGGCAGCTGTGTGGCTTCTGACTACTTCCTCGAGCCGAGGCCTGACTCTGATCCTGAAGGGCCCCCTCTTACAGAGAACACAGAAAATATCCTCAGTAAGTAGATAAGACATCTAGACATGATATGATTCCCAGCATTAACAATGGATAAATTAATATTTGGTGCATATTGGAGAGGTGAGCCAAATCAGCACAGCAGCTGAAGGAAAGGGAAAGCTCTATATACAGTATGACCCTGTGCACCCATATACACCTGCTGGTTCCTAATTTATATCTCAGCCCACCTTTAATTTTTAAAGCTATTCACACAATTGCAAGTCCATTGCCTGAAAGGTCTTGCACATAAAATACAGATTCTTTCCGTTTAAAGGACAGAAATCTCAGCCCTCAATTCATTCCTTGCCATTATTTATTTTAACCACATCAGATGCACATCTCCATCATTTCCAAGATTTTAAAAATGACAACCACAAAAGGTATTACGTTAACCCTTGGCTGCCACCTGCTCAGCAAAGTTAAGGTTGCAAGCCTGCCTCTTCCAGCATTATGGTGATGACATGTATTTTGAGTTCTTGTAAGTCACAAATGTTTATGAGTCAGCCTCAATACAGAGTTGTTAATTTTCACAGATGAGAAAAAGTATTTGCACACTTTGCTGTCGAGGAAAAGGGCACTAAATGTACTAACAGAGAGGCACTTGGAGGGGAGAGAGAGAGAGACCACCAACTTTCTTGCCCTGTCTGGCCCTTCCCTGTCTGTCTAACAGCAACAGAAACAGTTCAGGGCAACTGACAAGTCAGTGGCAACTGACAGTGGCAGCAGAGCATCTCTCCCCCCCCTCCCCCCCAAAAAAACCAACCAGCTGGATTTCAAGACACAGCTTCGGGGTTGAATCCTGGCTTGCCAGTGGTTTGTCCATAGCATTTAAGAGAAATCTGCCATGTACAGAAGGGGCAATGACCAAGGACCTGGACACTAAGCGCCCTATGGGTGGGGTGCACATCAGAGACTACAGGACTTACCTAGTTCTAGTCCTCCCTTAGGAATCAAAGCTGGCTGAGTGACTTTGGGCCAATCACCAGGAGTCTGTGAGTTCTAGTTCCACCTTAGACATGAAAGCCAGCTGGGTTTACCATATTGGTAAATAAGCCAAACATTGCCTCTAGCTACCTTTCAGCTGTTGGGCTGGGACATCTACCCAACCCAGATTCAGTTGATGTCTTGTTCTGAGCAGTGCAGGCCTCCACTTGACTGTGACCAAGTGTGCCCCATCGATCTGTCCTAATGGTTCTAGTCCCTCTGGTCTCTTGTGGGTCCTCCCGCATACTGTGGCTATCTCAACCCTCTGGGATGGCTTGAGAGCTGTGCGGCAGTGCAAAGGGTGCATGATGTAAAGCAGAGCTTACATGAGTGATAGTGTGAGCACAGCAAGCATTGCAGCATCAGGACAAGGCTAGCTGAGCAGAACTGGAGCAGTGAGCCAAACAAGCCCAGTTTGCCATGAAGTCACTGTCAAATTTGGATTTCTGCAGGGGAGGGCAGCATTCTTCCTTGACACTTCCACTTCTGCCAGCACCCCCTATGCACCTCTGTTTATAGTATATTTAGAATGCTGGCAGATTACAAAGATGACTTGGGAGGTAAGGCAAAGCTGCAAGTGTCAGATTCCTGTTTTATACTTTGTTAAATACAGCTAAGGGGACACGATGGCTCAGAGGTTGAGGTGCTGAGCTTGTCAGCTGGAGAGCAGACAGCCGGGGTTCCAGACCCCAAGCTCCACGCAACGGAGTGAGCTCCCATTACTTGGCCCAGCTCCTGCCCACCTAGCAGTTCGAAAGCAAATGGGAGTAGATTAATAGGAACCAGTTCAGAGGGAAGGTAACAGCATTCCGTGTGCCTTTGGCACGTGGCCACGAAAATTGTCTTCAGACAATGCTGATTCCTTCAGCTAAGAAACGGAGTTGGGCATGACTGACAGGGAAACCTCAGCTATTCTCAATTTACAACCAATTGTTTAGTGATCATTCGAAATTACAACAGTACTGAAAAAAGTAATTTACAACTAGTCCTTGCACTTACACCCATTGCAGCATCCCCATGGTCACATGATCAAAATTCAGGTGTTTGCCGGACTTCCGGTTTGTCGGCTTCGCGAGCGGCAGGGATTTGCGATCCTGCGCGATCCCTGCCGCGCTAGCCGCTTTGATGCCTCCGATCTATTGATCTGGAGGCTAGGGCTGCCATGAAGAGGCAGCCCAAGATAGGAGGGATCCGGACAGGGGGTTGGGGTCTTCGCAGACCCCTTCCCCACCCGGCTTAACCCTCTTTCTCAAGGCGGTGGAGCAGCGGTCTGTAAAGAAGCTGACAGCTGGACAAGATCGTGCTGGAGGTAGAGAAAGTGCTGAAGCGAAAGTTTCTTGGCTGAACTGGACTATAAGATACAAGTAATACAAGTAATATCCTGAAAATTTGGATTTTTTGGAAGATACTTTGTTTCCAGAAGAGATTTACAAGCGGCGAGTGAAAGTGTTTTAAGAGAAAGTTTACTCTCCATCTGGTTTTAACAAATGGATATTGAAAATCCTGCTATTTTATAGAAGGTAAAAATTTAAAGCTTTCTGTTATAAGTGGGAAGGGAGAGGACAAAAAGAAAATTTTCATTAAGATTTTGCTGGAGGAGATGCCTGGAAGATTTTGAGATTGTAAGTTAATTGTAATGAGACTTTAAAATACAGATTGGGTTTTTTTTTCCCTTGCCAACTGATATTACCCCAGGAAGAAAAAGTGTGAAGAACTTTGTGTTCTGTTTGGACTGTTTGATGACTTTGGGATTTTGGGGAATTGTTTTAAGTTTTGAATTATCTTGGTTGTTTTAAAAAGAAGAAGAAGAGAAAAAAGAAGAAGAAAAGGTTTATAATGGCTTTATCTGTTGATGAACTGAGAGAGGATAAAAAAAGAAGGTAAAGACGGTGTGAGAGAAATTTTTTGCTTTTTAGAAATGGCGCTTGCTACTTATCAACAAATATAGCAATTAATGGAGGATACAGAAGAAGAAGAAGAAGAAGAAGAAGAAGCCATCTTTAATGAGTCTAAAAGGACATAAGACTTTAAAAAAAAACATCCAAGAAAGAGAAAAATAAGATGCATAATCAATATACTGTTAGAAAGCAAAAGAAAAGAGAAATGTAACAGAGGGGGGGAGCGAAGGGGGGTAAAAAGACCAGATGGGATAAGATAGGAAGGAAGAAGGGGGAAAAAAGCCAAAAAGGTATGAAATAAGGTGTGGAGAAGAAATCTTTTTTTATGGATAATGGGTAATGCATAACTTTGTTTCAAAATGTTTCTGCAAGGTACATGATAGTATTGTAGTATTTGTATGAGAATTAGAAAATTAGAATTTTATAAGGCTTAAGTAAAGATTAAAATATTAAAGGTTTAATAATGATAGATTTTAAGATTTAATAAAATATTAAAAGGAATGTCTAAAACATTTAGTTTAAGTATAGAGTTTAATTGACTATTGTGTGGATGTTCGTACGAACTTATTATTATGGTATTTGTTTTTGAAATAGATAATTGGAATGCTATGAGATTTAATGTTTAATTATATATTTAATTACTTTATGGATTTACTATTTTAGTAAGTAGAATGTACTAAGCAGAATTAGATAGGGAATTAGATGTTAATGTAGGGGAGTGATGGAAAGGCATCATACTTCGATTAGTGATTTCAGGAGAAATATTTTTTTTTTCTAATATGAATGAGATAAATGGATAATTGAAAAGAATGGACAAAAGATACAAATACAATGATTTAAATTAAGATGAAATAAATAAAATAGAATTAAGAAGAGTGGAAAGCGGGGAGAAGTTATAATAAAGATATAGAAGGGTAATAAGATAGGTAATGGTATATAAGTTGAACATGAATTTAATTGAAGTCCATACAAAGAGAGGTAATCCGGGGCCAAGCTACTTTTTAAAAAGAAGTTTTATGTTTTTGTGTTTTGTGTGTGTATGTCTGATTGAGATTTAATAAAACCTTGGGAGAAAGTGAGAGGAATATTTGTAAACAAGGCAGAGGGAAATATGAATATGATGAGTATAAAATGGATAAATATAGAAGAAATGTAATTGAATAAGAGTAAAGAGAAATAATGAGAAATTTGCTAAAAAAATATTTAAGTGGAAATGGGATATATTAGAATTGTATTGTATAAAACAATGTTTTATTTGCCTTGTAAAATTTATAATGGAAAGAGGTTCAATGTCTTTAATGTTTAATGATGCTTTGTTTGTCTGTAAAATTAATAAAATTTGTTTTTTTTTTAAAAAAAATCCAGGTGTTTGCCAAACACCGTGTATCTACCATGGTTGCAGCAGCTGGGGTCATGTGACTGCCATTTGCAGCCTTCCCAGCTGGCTTCCGACAAGCAAAGTAAATGAGGGAAGACAGATTGGTTTCATGATCACGATTCACTTAACAACTGCAGTGATTCACTCAACAACTGTGGCAAAAAAGATTGTAAAATTGGGTGCAACTTACTTACTAACCGCCTAGCTTAACAACAAAAATTCTGATCTCAATTGTCATAAATCAAGGACTACCTGTATGGTTGCAGACCATCAAAAATGACCTGGTTATGTTGGCTGGAAGGAGTCCGTAGGCCACAAATCTAAGACATCTGCTTAAAGTCGCAGCCATGTATAAATGTGCAGAGCATTTCAGCCAAAGGGCTTGAGGTCTGGCATCTTTAAATCTTGTCTCAGAGATCAATGCACTAGGTCAAACCACCAGTTCTCCAATGCAGAGATTGGGGTCTGCATGAAGGTGATCAGAAAAATCAAGATGGTGGTCATAATCATGTCATCAAAGCACCACCCCTTTTACATATGTGCAAGAGAAGTGATTGGGTTTGTTTTTTACCCCTAACATTACCAAATGGCAGGAAGACATCCACTGATTTTGGTAGTCATAAGGAGATGGAAAAGGTCTAAAAATTGTGCCTCCCCTCATTGCTGACCCCTGCTTAGCCCTAGGAACAAAACCATCAATGGTTGCTAACCGTAGGGATTTAATGGGGGTGGAGGGGAAGTTAAAGAAAGCAATTGCTTGGTGCCCCCAACTTGTAAGCCACTCAGAGGTGCTTCAAGAAGGGAATCTTGTAACTAAAAATAAAGTTCATTTCTCCTCCCACCAAAAGTAAACTGCTGGCAGAAAAACAATAATCACTCTCCCTGACAAGAGCCAGGCTTGAGCACATAAGAATGTCCTTGAAATGGACTTCTCGTTGACGTCGTGGTGTGAACGGCTGGAAAATAGCGGGCTCTACTGAGCCCCATGAAATCCAGCCAGCAACTGCTGTCGGGAGACCCTTTGGGGTCATAGCTGCCTTGGAGGGGCAGTGAAGGAAGGAGAGGCGCTTCGCTGTCCATGAGGCAAATCACAATTCCCTTGTTAGGTCCAAAGCAAGCTCTCCCCGAACAACAGCAGGGACGACGGCCATTTTCTGGCTGTCATGAAGCTGCGACAGCCGGGACCACATTTAAACCAGGTGAGATAATTACCAACTTTTACTCTAAAGATTGAAAGTAACAACAAGAATAGAAGCAACAACATCTGGAGGACAGCCTGACCTTGACTCTACTGTTGATACTTGGATAATTTGGAAACATTTACTGAGCTTTTTTTCCCTTTTCCTTGTCTTTTGGAAGATTTATAAAAGGAACTAAACTGCAAACAACTAAACTTAATTAAATTTGTCTATTGGACTATGGATTTGACAGGTTGGAGGAATCTAGTGGTTTAAATTGGACTATTGGACTCAATTTGGACTTGGACTTTGATTTTTAACAGAACATCCTACGAGACAAAAGAAGAAAAGTATTAGAAGAAAAGAGAAAAGAAGGACAGCTAAATAAGACTTTAAAATTTGGACAATTGGGAGATATGTAATTTGGGGAAATATAAATTGTAAATTGTGAAATAAGGGGTTTTACAAAATGGATCTCCAAGAGACAATAGAGCTATATGGAGAAATATTGCTTATGTTAAAAGATATGTGTGAATCTAGAAAAGGAAATAAGGAGACATGGGGATTGTTTAAAGATACAGAAATGAATGTAGAAGCTACCCAACAATTGGGGGGAAAAGAACATGATATTAACAGATAACAGATAATCAGAGTTGGAAAGGACCTTGTAGGTCATCTAGTCCAACCCCCCGCCCAAGCGGGAGACCCTACACCATTTCTGACAAATGGCAGTCCAATCTCTTCTTGAAAGTCTCAAGTGATGGCACTCCCACAACTTCCAAGGGCAAGGTGTTCCATTGGTTGATTGTTCTCACTGTCAGAAAGTTTCACCTTATTTCCAGGTTAAATCTCTCCTTGTTCAGTTTCCATCCATTATTCCTTGTCTGGCCTACAGGTGCTTTAGAAAATAGATTGACCCCTTCCTCTCTGTGGCAGCCCCTCAAATATTGGAACACTGCTATCATGATAATGATAACTCAAGTAAGCCGGGGATCATGGTCCTAGAAGAAGAACTTACTTTGGAAAGGAGAAAGTGTGAATCAGGTATTATGCACCAGTCACACAAGAAGAGCAAGACATCCAAAAAGAGAAGCCACCTTCTGGTCAGGGAGTCAATTGTAAGGGATGTAAATTTAGGAAAGGATACTGAGGTTTTGAAAGAGGTCAAGTGTCTACCAGGTGCTACTGCCAGCAGAGACAAGAAGCGTATTCTTAAGATAGTCAAGAATGCCAGCAAGGACTGTGATGTTGATGCTATTATACATCTTGGTACAAATGATCTATCCCAGAAGGATGTACTTTCTGTTCAGAAAGACTTCCAGAGCTCGGGGTATGAACTTAGTAATATGGGCTGTAGGCTTATCTTTTCAGAGGTTCTACCAGTATACAAGGAACAAAAAGGGAAATGGCAGTGTGTAGCGGAGTTTAATGTATGGCTAAAGGAGTGGTGTAAAAGGGTAGGCTTTGGTTTTATTAGCCATGATGTCTGCAGCTGGTCCAGTGAAAAACTGTACAAAAGAGATGGTTTGCATCCATCAAAGAAAGGGACTGAGTTACTTGGCATTAAATTCACAGATTTCCTGGATAAACATTTAAACTGAACAGCGGGGACAGAGAATTAATGGATTCAGAACATTTCTGTCCCCAGCAACCTAAAACTAATAAGGGTACCAGTGCATGCAAAATAGATGTTTGTGCAGGTAAGATTACCAATCTTGATGCCAACCAAAACCAAGCATTTAATAGTGAGTGCCATCCCATGTGCACTAATCAAACAGGTGGCAAGAAAGTAGGGGCAGGCAGGCACAACACAGGTTATGTAGACAGTAAACACAGTAAACACAGATCTCAAGTGCCTATATACAAATGCACAAAGTCTGGGGAACAAACAGGGTGAACTCGAACTACAAATACTTGAAGGTAAATATGATATAGTTGGAATAACAGAAACTTGGTGGGATGAAACCCATGACTGGAACATACTGGTAGAAGGATACAAACTATTCAAAAAAACCAGACCCCATAAAAGAGGAGGTGGAGTTGCACTGTATGTAAAGGACCACTATATTGCTACAGAAATGCATGAAACCAAATATGAAAACCTCCTAGAATGCGTATGGGTCAATATAAAAGAAAAAAAAGAATGACATGGCCATAGGTGTATATTATAGGCCACCCAATCAAGCAGAAAAATAGATGTCCTTTTTGCCAGCCAACTAACAAACATATGCAGGAAACACACAACAATAGTAATGGGAGACTTCAATTATCCTGATACCAATTGGAAAACTAATTCTGCACCAAGTGAGAAATCAAATAAGTTCCTAACCAACCTAGCTGACAACTTTGTTGTCCAAAAGGTAGAGGGTGAAACTAGAGGGACAGCCATACTGGACTTAATTCTTACAAACAGAGAAGAAGTGATAGAGGGAGTTGAAACTGCAGGAACCTTGGGTGAGAGTGACCATGTCATACTAGAACTCAACATAACACAAACACAAGCAACAGAACATAATGACACCAGAGTCTTGGATTTTAAAAGAGCTGATTTCAATAAACTCAGAGAGAACTTGGGAAAGATTCCATGGATGAAAATCCTAAAGGGGAAAACAACTCAAGAATCTTGGGAAACTCTAAAAAGTACGATCATAGAAGCCCAGACCAGCACAATACCACTGAGAAAGAAAAACAAGAAATCCAAGAAGAAACCAGCATGGCTGCACAAAGATCTCTCTGGCAAATTGAAAGAAAAAAAGGACAAGTACAAAAAATGGCAAGAAGGACATACAACTAAGGCAGAATATCAGCAGATAGCCAGAATCTGCAAAGACGAAGTCAGGATAGCAAAGGCTCAGAACAAACAAAGACTTGCAACAAAAGTCAAAGATAATAAAAAAAGTTTCTTCCAACATATAAATAACAAGAAAAAAATCAAGGAAACAGTCAGTCCACTAAAGAGAGAAGATGGCAAGGAAGTAACAGGCAACAGAGAGAAAGCAGAACTGCTTAACTCATTCTTTGCATCGGTCTTCACGCAAAAAGAAACTATAGCTCAACCCACCAAAAACATAACTGTAAAAGACAGACTAGAAATAAAAGTTAAAATAAGCAAAAAAAAATAGTAAGAGAACACCTGTCTGATCTTGATGAAAACAAATCGCCGGGGCCTGATGGATTACATCCCAGAGTTATAAAGGAGCTGGCAGAGGTCATCTCAGAACCACTGTACCATATCTTTCAAAAATCCTTGAGCACCGGGGAACTACCAGAGGACTGGAAAAGAGCTGATGTGGTTCCCATCTTCAAAAAAGGAAAAAAACAGACCCAGGAAACTATAGACCAATCAGCCTAACATCAATACCCGGGAAGATACTGGAAAAGATAATAAAAAAACAGATCTGCCAACATCTAGAAACAAGTAAAGTAATAACGAGCAGTCAGCATGGGTTTGTTGAAAACAGATCATGACAATCTTATTTGACAACAGATCAAACCAATCTTATTTCATTCTTCAACATAGTGATTAAATTAGTAAACCAGCAAAATACTGTGGACATAATATATTTAGATTTCAGCAAGGCATTCAACAAAGTAGACCACAACCTATTTCTTAGTAAGCTAGAAAAAAGTGGAATAGATAGCACCACCACTAGATGGACTTGAAACTGGTTGACAAACCGTACTCAACGAGTAGTCCTTAATGGGTCCAAGTATAAATGGAGGGAAGTAAGCAGTGGGGTGCCACAAGGTTCTGTCTTAGGCCCAGTACTCTTCAATATCTTCATTAACGACTTAGATGAGGGAATAGAAGGGAAACTTACCAAATTTGCAGATGATACTAAGCTGGCAGGAATAGCTAACACCCAAGAAGATAGGCTCAAGATCCAGATGGATCTTGACAGACTAGAACACTGGGCCATATCTAACAAAATGAAATTCAATGTAGAGAAAAGTAAAGTCCTACACTTAGGCAAGAAAAACCAAAAGTACACATATAGACTGTGTGAAACCAGGCTCAATAGCAGTAACTGTGAGAGGGATCTTGGAGTCTTAGTGGACAACCAGCTAAATATGAGCCAGCAGTGTGCAGCAGCAGCCCAAAAAGCTAATGCAATCCTAAGTTGTATTAACAGAGGGATACAATCAAAATCAAGGGAAGTACTAATACCACTCTATAAAGCCTTGGTAAGACCACACCTAGAGTACTGCACCCAGTTTTGGTCACCACATTATAAAAAAGATGTTGAGACTCTAGAAAAAGTACTGTGCTGACTGCTAGTTATTATTTGTTTCTAGATGTTGGCAGATCTGGTTTTTATTATCTTTTCCAGTATCTTCAAGAAATAGGTGAGAAGTTAGAAAAAGCAGTGGAAGGGGAAAGCAAAATGAGACACATGAAGTTAAAAGTAATGAGGAGAAATGATTAATAAGTAGAAGACATAACCCCCTAAAAATTTATAACAAATTAGAGAGAAAAGGGAAAAATCTTAAGAAAAACCAAAAAGAAGCTTTGTTGATGGGAGTTCAAATATTACAGAAAAAAGAGACAAAGGTACTCAGAAGGAGAAGATTAGTAGGTACCAAAAAAACAAAAAGAGATACAAGATTCCAAGAGAGAGAGATAAAAGGTTGATCAAAAAATCAATAAATGATGGAATTTCAAAAAGATTAAGAGATGATGGATAATGAGAAAACATTTCAATAAAATCAGAAAATATATACATGGAAAACAGTAGTATATACACTAATAGAAAATATAATTTAATAACATAATCCAAATAAGTCAAGACAGTAGATGGGAAATTAGGATTAGGTAATTACTGTATTATTAATATTAATAGTGTGTTAAAGTATATTATGAATTTAAAATATTAAGGACTAGAACTGTGTGGGATTTTGAGATACACTCCCAGGATTGATTAAATATTGTTAATATTTAGTGTTATTATCAACCCTACACATTTGGAATGTTGAAGTTATGGTGGAACTATGAACAGTTCTTTAAAAATATTAAATAATAGTATTTAGGGACAATAAATACAAGGCACAAAGAAATGTTATTTATGTCTAAATGAACTAATGGGAAAATGAGAAATGGATTATGAAAAGAGATTAGCTCTGTTGAAGTTGGAAGTTTAGACCTATTTGTACTATCATTGTTACTGTTGCTTAAAAGATTTGACCCAGTCAATGCAATATCCACAAAATATGTATGTTTATATTGAAAAATAAAAAAAATATTTTTTTTAAAAAAGAATGTGCTTGAAATGACATATTTGGCACAGTGGCAGAAGTGCCCAGGCATATGATGTGTACCTCAGCCTATTTCTGAAAATGGGTCTACCATGTTTCTGAAAGGGTGCTAAACCCCTATCTGAAAATAGTTTGAATGAAAGAGAAAAGGCCTGGTTATGAGATGGGGGGAGGCGTGGTGCTGAAATGGAAGGAAATGATTGATAAACTTATTTTCTCACTTTTTGCTACAGATGCTGTTATATTCTGGGCATGGGTGCAAGTAACTGAGACAAGTCAGCGAATTAGTGAACTTCAACTCTTTATTAAGGATCAGGAACAGAGAGCGAAACCCTTGGGCAGCAGCAGCCCTTTTATAGAGCTAGCTACTGACCCGTTAACCAATGACCTGTGTCCAAGTGCTTAACTTTTGCCCAATGAGAGATGTTAAACTAATAGCCAATCAGGTTGCTCCGTGAGGACCAATCCCTGTTCGCTATCTAAGGGCCAATCAAAAGTGCAGGATTTCAGGCTTCCGGTTTTGCGCGGCTTCGGTAGCGGCAGGAATTCGCGCCTCTGCGATCCCTGCCGCGTTCGCTGCCAAGGTGCCCCCGATCTAAATAGGTCTGGGGGCTATGGCTGCCTTGTAGAGGCAGCCGAAGAGAGAGGGGATCCGGACAGAGGTTTGGGGGTAACGCAGACCCCCTTTCCAGCCGGAATAACCCCTTTTTCCTGAGGTGGTGGAGCGGCGGTCAGTAATGGTCGCCTCAAAGAAGCCAGCAGCTGGGTAAGATTTGTGCTGGAGGAAGAGGGAAGAGCTGTGGAAGTTGCTTCTGACTGGGATAAAGTTAAGAGAGAGAGTTCCTGTAACCTCGAAGGCTGCTAAGGATACTTTGTTTCTAGAAAGAGATACAAGCGGCGAACATTTCAAAAGAGTAAGTTTTTTTGTTTTTTTTTGCCTTTCACTCTCCTCCCTAACGTGACAGCAGTGGAACTATAAGAGAAATCCAGGAATCTGTTCTGGAGGTAAATGAATATTGAAGGAGCAAGGATTTCTGAATATTCAAAGGGGGAAAAAAAAAAGAAGAAGATTTTTTTTTTTGGCTGTGAGTGGGAAGGGAGAGGGAAAAAAAAAATTGGAGCAACCTGAAAATAAGGAGAAGACTGCCTAAAACTTTAAAGAGTTAATTTTAAAGAGCTATTAAACAGCAATAAGACTTCCTAAAGATATATTTTAAAGAGAACTTTGTGATCAAACTTTATCCCAAAAAGAGAAAGTGGAAAAAGAGAAAGTATTAAAAAGAATCAGCTGATTGGACTGTTTGATGACTTTGGATTTTATGAGAATTATCTCAGACTAAAAGCACTCGGGTGGTTGTTTTGAAAAAAAAATTTCTCTGTACAATGGCATCAGTTGTGGATGAACTAGAACTTATACATCAAAAATATGAAAGAGAAAAGCAAGAAGGGAAAGATGTCTTTGGCACTCTTTTTCAGTTTATAGAAATGGCGGTCTGTGCTTATGTAAAATCGTATGAGCAGGATAAAGAAGAAGCCATTTTTGAAGAACATGTGACTTTGGTTGGGGAAGAAAAGAAGGAGGAGAAAAGGGAGAAGAAGACTTTAAGACCTGGGAAAACAATCCAAAAAGAGAAGAATAAGGTGAAAAGAGGATATCGTGTTAGGAAACAACAGAAAGAGGGAAAACAGGATAAAAGGGAGGTGGAGAGACAAGGGGGTAAAGAGAATAAGGAGAAGAAGAAGCAAGGGAGAAAGGAAGGGATGAGAAGCTTTAATGGTGGGGAGCAAAATGCAAAAAAACAAAAGTTTTTTAGAGATAATGGATAGATTTTATTGGAAAAGGGATTCTAGAAAGGTACATAAGATTGCATTTTTATATTTGTATTTAGAAATAATTATAGAAGATTGGAAATAATATGTATTTTAAAATGTGATAAATATTTAGTATAATTTAGTGAAATTTTTGTTAAGAGAGGGGAGTACTTTAATGAAATAATGATTTAAGATCGGTGATGTGTGTGTGGGGGGGGGGGGAATAATTTTGGAAAGTATAAGAAGTGTTCCCATAATGGTATGATAATTAATTGAAATGTGTAAAATGTCTAAAGATATAAATGATTGTTAACACCAATGATTAGGCTATGTTATAATAGTGAAACTATTCGTGAAATGAGAGGTTTGAAGAAGGAGAGGGGAACATGTAATGTAATAATGATTTATAATATGTGATGTGGGGGATGGAATTAATATGGCAAATAGGTGCTCCCATAGAAATATGTGACCTAATTGATAAAAAATGTGCTAGATGTTTAAGATATGAATAAATATTAATATTAATGAATAGATTTGTATTGGTTTTGATGATATTGTATAATGTCAGAATGTACCAGACAGAATCCCAACGTAAGTTATGTACTTTAAATCAAGTATTATAAATATAGGGGAAAGAGACATAGGCGTCATACTCCAATCAGTGTACAGGAGAAGGTTTTTCTTTTATTTCTTTTAAGAAGAAAGATAAACGGATAGTTGGAAATAGAACAGACAAAGAATAAATATTATGATTTGAATAGAGAGGAGATAAATAAAATAAAATTGAGAAAATTTAAAAGAAAGGAGAAGCTATATAGAAAAATGAAAATGTAATAAGATATGGAATGGTATGTAAAATGAATATGAATTTGAATGTGTGTCTGTACCAAGAGTTTTGACCCGGGATTAAGCAACTTTCAGAAAAGAGATTTTTTATGTTTTTATGTCTTGAATTTTTGTATGTTTTGTATGTCTTTAAAAATTAATAAAAATTTGTAAAAAAAAAAAAAAAAGTGCAGGATTTCAAGCTTGCTTATCATGAGGTTGATAAGTTTTATTAAATGGTTTTTTGTTAGTTCATAACACCCCTCCCCCCTAGGTTCCGTTTGAGGGGTGCGGTAACATACTCGCGTAGATATGCAGGTCGTTTCACCTGCCTGTTTGATTTTCGCAGTTCCACCGGTTTTTGTCTGCAGTCCGATTCCGGTGGAACGCTATCAAGGTTTTCTGGTACGGCTAGTTCCGTTTCCGCGTGGGAGGACTCGGCGCGGCTCTCGTTGTTGTTATCCCAGTCTCCTAGGCTTACTTCCGGGTCCCGTGGGCTTGCCTCCCTCGTGCTATTTCTGGGCGGAGATATCACCCCGCTCCCTGATTCTTCTTCAGGTTGCGCGTTTCTTCGGTTAGGTTGTTGGGTCCCCGTGATTACGTCGTCATCTATTCCGTTTTCGGCCTCCTCGATATCCCCTCCCCCCTTAGTTTGCAAATTAGGGAAGTCACGGGAGGTGGGTGTCAATCTGGATCAAAGTTGATCTATATGGCGTTTCCATGCTCTGCCGTCATTAGTCTGTAGGCGGTAGGATCTGGGGCCGGTGGGTTGGGTAATAGTCGCAGGGACACATAATGGGTCGCCAGAAAAGTTTTTAGCAAACACCAAGTCGCCTACCTTGAATTCGCGGCATTTCCCGCTGGATCCAAAGGGTTTTTCTGGTGAATAAGAGGGATGGAGGCGGTCAAGGTGAGAGTGAAGTCTCCGCCCCATTAGCAGTTCGGCAGGCGTCTTATTCGTGATGCTGTGTGGGGTGATGTGTTGGAGCAGGAGTATTCGGTTGAGCTTGTCGTCGATGTCCCCATAGTCCATTTTATGTAGAGTTTTTTTGACGAATTGTACCATTCGCTCCGCCCTTCCGTTAGCCGCAGGGTGCGCTGGCGAGGTGAGCGCATGGCGGATGCCCCGGTCCGCTAGATACTGTTCAAAAGCTAGGGCCGTGAACTGGGGCCTGTTATCAGAAACTAAAACGTCTGGGACTTCCGGTTTGTCGGCTTCGCGAGCGGCAGGGATTCGCGAAGCTGCGCGATCCCTGCTGCGCTAGCCGCTTTTGGGGCTCCGATCCAGACGAGTACGGAGCTAGGCTGCCCTGCAGGGGCAGCTGAAGGTAGGGGGGATCCAGAGAGGGGTTTGGGGGTGTTGCAGACCCCCTCCCCAGCCGGCAGAACCCCCTTTTCCCAAGACGGTGCAGCGGCGGTCCGTAATGGCCACCACAAAGAAGCTGGCAGCCGGGTAAGAATGCACAGGAGGAAGTGGAGAAAGTTTTTGAAAGGAGAAAGTTTTTCTTGGTTCCTAGGACTCTAAGACATATTTAACAAAATTCCTGAAAAGTATGACTTTCTGAATGATACCTTCTAGAAGAGGAAAAAAGCGGCAGTTTGATGGTGCTGAAAGGAAAGCTTACCCTCTTTTCCTACGGAATAAATAAGTGAATATTAAGAAACCTATTTTTTTTTTTAGGTGAAAACTGGCTTTAAGCAATGAGTGGGAAGAGAGAGGACTAAAAAAAAAATATTTGTATGCTAAGACTTTGTTGGAGGAGATGCCTTAAGGATTTGAAGACTAAAATATATTGCAATAAGATTTTAAGAAACAGATTTGGACTTTCTTTTTCTCTGATTGATACTACCCCAGGAGGAGAAAGTGAGAACTCTGCCTTGGTTTGGACTGATTGATAACTTTGGGACTGTTTTATTTTTTCTTTGGAATATTCTGGTTGTTGTAAGAAGAAAGAAGGGGAAAAGAAAAGAAAAGATTTATAATGGCTCTTTCTATTGAGGAACTGAGAAAAGATTATGAACAAGCAAAAAAATAAATGGTAAAGCTGGTTTGAAAGAAGCCTTCCTTTTTTTAGAAATGGCGCTTATTAACTATCAACAAACATTACAACAGATGAAGACAGCAGAAGAAGAAGAAGGAGAGGAAGCCATTTTTAATAAATCTCAGAACTCGACCAAGAAAGAAGGAAGAGGGAAAGGAAGAGAAATAAAGGACTTAAGATTTAAAAAAACACTTAAGAAAGGGAAAAATAAGGTGCAAAATCAATATAATGATAGTAAACAAAAGGGAAAAGGAATACGACAGAGAAGGGAAGCCAGTAAGGCAGAGGCTAGAAGAAGGGGGGGTAGAAAGGTTTGTTGGGAGAAGAAAGAAAGGGAAAAGGTGGAGAAAAGCTACAAAGTTTTGAAATTAAATGGGAAAAAAGGAATCTTTTTTAGGGATAAAGGATAAAGTATAATTTCTTCAAAGAGATTTTGCAAGGTACATAAGATGATATTGTAGTATTGTATTAGAAATAGAAAACTTAAATGGTTTAAGAGTTGATAAGAGATTAAAATGTTGAAATGTTTAATAATGATTGGTTTTAAAATTTAATAATATGAGGGGAGGTTTAGAATATTGAGTTTTAATTAAAGAGTTTAATAAGATTATGGTATTGATGTTATTATAAAATTTCTATTATAGTATTTGTTTTTAATATTTAGATCTATTGTTTAACTATGTATTTAATTATTCTGGATGTAATGTACCAAGCAAAATCGGATTGGGTATTGGGCATTATTTTAAAGGTTAATTTGATTAATTTAGTGGGGAGATAGAAAGGCATCATACTCTGATTAGTGATTTCAGGAGAAACTTCTTTTTTTTTTTATAAGGAACGAGACAAAGGGACAATAAAGAATGGACAAAAGATACAAATATAATGACTCAAATTAAGATGATTAATTAAGATAGAATTAAGAAGAGTGAAATATGTGGAGAAGTTAATATAGAAGACTTAGAATGGTAAATAAAATAAGTAATGATATGTAAGATGAGCATGAATATAATTGAAGTCCATGAAGAGAGAGATACCTGGGTCCAAGTTACTTTCCAAAAAGATTTTTTTTATGTTTTGTGTGTTGTGTGTATATGTTTTTTTTTTTTGGGGGGGGGGAGAATTAATAAAACCTTGCAGAAATATAGAATGAGAATAATGGTAACTAAGTCAGAAAGAAATAGATGAAATAATAATAATAAAATTGAATAAGAGTAAAGAGAAATAAAGAGAAATTGGATAAGAGGTTTTTGTATGTTTATATGGAAATGGTTTAAAACAGAATTATAGTTTATCTGACTTGTTAAATTTATAATGGAAAAAGGTTTAAACATGTAATGGATAATGATGATTTGTGTGTTTTGAAAATTAATAAAACTTGTTTTAAAAAAAAAAGAAACTAAAACGTCTGGAAACCCATGCGTTGCAAATAATTTATTCAGTTTATTAATGACGGACTCTGTTGTGGTTGTCTTCATCTTCTGGATTTCCAGCCAGTTTGAATAGGCATCAACTGTTAATAAAAACGTGTGTCCTTTGGTGGGTCCCGCAAAATCAACATGGATACGGGACCATGGACCCCGAGGGGTTTCCCACTCGGTTGGCGTCGCTTTAGGTGGGGTGTTGCTAACATCTTGGCATTTCTGGCACGTGGTTACCCAGGCTGCAATCTGCTTATCGATGCCCGGCCACCATGCGTAGCTTCGTGCGAGAGCCTTCATGCGCACGATGCCCGGATGTCCCTCGTGTAATACTTTTAAAACAGTCTGTTGTAGCCTCTCTGGGACGACTACTCTATCCCCCCAGAGAACGCATCCTCTCTGGGAGAAAAGCTCTGTTTGCCGATTCTTGAATGGTGCGAAATCGTCGTGGATTTGGTCGGCTGGCCATCCTCGTTCGACCCAGCTGAGGACTCGTGCCAGGACAGGATCCCGTTTTGTCTCGATCGCGATGTCTCTCGCCGTTAGTGGCGGCGAGTGCAGCGTTTCGATTTGGAGCGTCGTGAGGGTTGGAGCTGGGTCGTCGACGGCTTCCGGAAGTGGAGAACCACTCAACGCATCAGCGTGGGGAATGGCTTTCCCCGGGCGATGTTGCAACAAATAATTGTAGGCAGCTAGGAACTCAGACCAACGAGTCATTCTTGGCGATAATATATAGGGGGTTGGCTTGTCTCCCGCTATAATACCAAGCAATGGTTTGTGATCTGTGACTATCGTAAAAGCTCGCCCATACACGTATTCGTGAAAGCGCTTCACAGCAGACACAACAGCAAGGGCCTCTTTATCGAGTTGGCTATAGTTCCTTTCGGCCTTTGATAATGTTCGTGAGAAGAACGCAATAGGTGCTTCAGTTCCGTTTGGTAGTACATGGCTTAAGATTGCTCCCACTCCAAACGGTGAAGCGTCGCAAGTAATAGTTAAGGGTAAAGTCTCGTTGTACTGCATCAAAACAGCGTCGGAGGTTAGCAAGCCTTTCACTTGTTGGAAGGCGCGTTCCTCTCGAAGTCCCCAGACCCAGGTAGCTCTTTTATTAAGAAGTCTGTGTAAGGGCTCTGCTACAGTCGCCTTCTGGGGCAAGAAAATGTTGTAGAAGTTAATGAGCCCCAGAAAGGCTTGGAGGTCTGTTCTATTTTTGGGCGTTGGGGCGTTTTTAATCGCTTTTAGCTTGTCATCAGTGGGATGGATTCCTTGACTATCGAGAAGGTATCCCAGGAACTCCACCCTCTCAGTACACAGTTGACATTTATTTTTTTTAACCTTCAGGCCGGCGTCTTTAAATTTCTTTAGAACCATTCTGAGACGCTCTTCTAAGATGTCTCTATTAGGGGCGGCGATTAACACGTCATCAAAATATGGTACGACCCCCTTTATGCCTTGTAAGAGTCTCTCCATTAAACTTTGAAAAATTCCCGGAGCTACGCTCACTCCGAATTGGAGTCTATTGCACTTAAAAGCGTCTCTATGCGTAACAATAGTTTGTGCTTCCGCAGTTTCCTCATCAACGGGCAACTGTTGGTACGCTTGTGCCAAATCCAATTTAGCGAATATCTTCCCACCACCCAGGGAGTGGAGAAGGTGTTGAACCACCGGTACCGGGTAAGCACTTTGCTGAAGTGCGTGGTTCAAAGTGGCCCGATAATCCCCACAAATTCTTAACGATCCATCTGGTTTAATGGGTGTTACAATTGGGGTTTCCCAACGGGCATGGTCGGTTGGTTCTAAAACACCCTGGGCTATTAATTTATCGAGTTGCTCGTCGATCTTTCGTTTTAGTGCAAAAGGCACCCGACGAGGCTTAAGGCGGATGGGAGCTACTTCAGGGTTGAGGTTAAACGATATTGGGGTCCCCTTGTACTTGCCTAGTCCGTCTGAAAAAACGTCCTGCAATTCTTGGACGAGCGACTCCTCCCAGTCGTTGCTCTCAGCTCGGTGGACGCCGGCTACTTCGATCCCGAGCGAGGCGAACCATTGTAGGCCTAATAAGCTAGGCCGGTCACGATCGACGACAGTCAGCGGTAGTGATGCGATACGATTCTTGAAGGAGACTTGGACTTGGCTGGAACCGACGACCGGGATTCTGTTGCCCTGGTAATCCTTGAGTATGATCCTTTGGGGGCTGAGGTCCTGACGACGGATGGCCGGGATTAGTTGCTTGAAGGTTTTCCAGGAAACCATTGAGAGGGACGACCCCGAGTCGACTTCCATCACGCAAGGTTGGTTCTCGATGGCGACCTATACTCGGATCTTTCTTGCATCTAGGGATGTAGCGTGGCCGATGGTAATGGTTTGGTGTGCCTCTTCTTGTCTTGTTGAAGAGGCAGGTGTTTTATTTCTGTAGGAGTGGTTGTTCCATTGGTGGTTCTGGTGGTTCCGATTCGCGGACGCGAATCCCGAAGACTGGCTGCAGTTATTCTCCCTGTGCTTTGGACTGGATCCTCGCTTGCTTCTGCAGACCTTTGCAATGTGGCCTCTTTTTTCACAGGAACGGCAGAGTGCATCGAGGAATTTGCAATCGGATCGTGGGTGGTTTGCCCCACAACCCGCGCATTGTCGCGGGAATCGTTGGTTCTGTTGGTCTCGTTCGGACCGGAGTCGGTTGACCTCTTCCTCATCACTTTCTGATGGGGATTCCAGGTCTTCATGGTGCGCTGTTGTTGAGTGCCTCTCGGGGAGGGGTGAGGTGTCATTCGTGAGTTGACGGAGCGGTGCGTTGGTGCGGTGCATTCGAGCGGCCGACTTCCTGGTTGCTTCTGCTGCAGTAGCGTCTGCGATGGCATCGGCAAGATCGAAGTCCCATTTTGCCATGATCTTGCTCTGCACCGTCTGGTCATCTAATCCCAGAACTATGCGGTCTCGCAAAGCTTCTTCGAGGTTGGAAAACCCACAGAGGCCTCCCAAGTTCCGGAGGTCAGTGATGTAGTCTGCGAGACTTTCGCTTTTCCGTTGGTCCCTCTGGTAAAATTCATGTCTTCGGACAAGTGTGGGCACTGCGGGTGCATAGTGGGCCTTTAGGAGGGGAGCGAGGGCGTCCCAGTCCATTGATTTCACCTCAGCCGGTTTTGCAAGTGATTTCGCCATCTTAAATACGGCCGGCCCACAATGGGTCAGGAATATTGCTCGTTTCTTGCCGGTTGTCGCGTCCTTTAAGTTATTGGTCTCCAGAAACATCTGGAACCGATCCATATATGAGTCCCAGTCTTCGTTTGCCGGGTCAAATGGAGCGGGTGGTATAGCACCGCTGGCCATGTTGCCGTTGTTGGTGCGTGTTCAGCCACGTGCTCTGTTTGGCGCTCTTTAGTGTTCAGTCAGCTCTATCGTCTCTTGCATCCCATCCTCGTCGCCAGTGTTATATTCTGGGCATGGGTGCAAGTAACTGAGACGAGTCAGTGAATTAGTGAACTTCAACTCTTTATTAAGGATCAGGAACAGAGAGCGAAACCCTTGGGCGGCAGCAGCTCTTTTATAGAGCTAGCTACTGACCCGTTAACCAATGACCTGTGCCCAAGTGCTTAACTTTTGCCCAATGAGAGATGTTAAACTAATAGCCAATCAGGTTGCTCCGTGAGGACCAATCCCTGTTCGCTATCTAAGGGCCAATCAAAAGTGCAGGATTTCAAGCCTGCTTATCATGAGGTTGATAAGTTTTATTAAATGGTTTTTTGTTAGTTCATAACAGATGCTGTAGTCCTAAATTCTAAGAGAGTATGTTTTGTGTGTATGTGTGTGTGAGAGAAACATGAATATATATTCCTGCCCCTTCTGCTGGATAAAATAAGGAACCACTTCACTCTTATACTTTAACTTGGAAAAAACTACTGTATTTTGTGCTCCCAGCAGTCAGCACTGGTCAGAAAATGGTGCAATCCTGGCATGCAGAGAGCAGAAAGAATTATGCAGCTCATTATTAGTGCTGTCCTAAGCGGAACTTCCAGCAAGTACAAATGGAATAATCAATGCTAATGTCATTTTATCAGCAGCAAACTCTTGTGCAGTTCCACACTGAACGGGAAAAACCCAGCTATGACAATGTGGAGGAAAAAAGCACATTGAGGATGGATTTTAAGCAAGAAATGAAGGCATGCCTGATGTTAGTATCAGGATGAGAGAGAAGAAATCTTAAACAGGTGAAAAGGAGTGAGCAGATTTTATTGAAAAGGAGATGTTTTCCCTTGTAAGGCAGCAAATGGTCAGGATGAGTTGTACTCTTCCTTATCTCCTTAGGACTGAGTCTGTGCAAAAGGCTTATTAGCCTAGCTCCGCCCACTCTGGGTGACTCCTCCCCAGTTTATGCTCAGTCTTTAGCAGACAAGGACGTGTGGTTTACCTCTCCTGCCTTTGGAAATTTTTCTTCCAAAGGCAGCCTTTTCTACTGCATTTTCCAATTTTTCTTCTATTTTGTTTCCTTGCTTTAAAAAGCCTCCTCTTGCTTTCCTGATTTGAATTTTGGCGCCCCACAGCACAGCTGACGATCGGGGCTGCCAAACAGCTGAGGACTGCTCTGGGGATCCGGAACAGCCTGCAGGGGCCGCAGCGGCCATTTCCAGCCTGCAGGGGTGAACATAAGGTGTGGATCAGCCGGTGAAGATAAGGTGTGGATCCGCGATGAAGATGAGGCATTTCCTTAGCGAGACGGCCATTTTTGAGGTGCGTGGGCATTGCCCACACTCGATACAGCGCCGCAGAGCTTGTTTACCCTGCGGTGAAGCAGGCAGCTGCGTAGATTCTGCAGCTGCCTTTTTTTGGGCAATTTTGGCAATTTTTGCCCCTTTTTCTCTGCCCTCGCAGAGCAAGAAAGCCAGAAGGAGTCCATTGCTCTCCCTGGGGAAGAAGAAGGCGTCCATTTTGAAGACTCCTCGTGGCTGGTGGCCATCTTGAAAGTACTGTTGGCCACTTTGAAGACTCAGACAGCCATTTTGAAGAGATTTCTTCTTCCCACCTCTTCTGCGCCTTTGGTCACCACCAGTTGCCTTCTGGAGCTGCGGATGACATCGAAGGGTAGGCGCTATAAATTTCAATTTTCCTGGTGGGGGATTGGTTTCCCTATCCCCAAGTAGTCCCTTGGATTCCCAGCAGTGTCTGGTCTATCTATATTGCCCTAACAGGTCCAGGAGGGTTTGAGTCCCAGTAGGATGAAAAATCTTTCTACTGAAGTGCTTTTGGGCAGAAGAAAGTGGTGGTGGTGTGGGGATAGAGAAGATTTCCCCTGAAGTTGGTTTCGTAAATCCCTTCTTGTGTTCTCCTCCTGACACAGGACTTCCAGTCCACATTTGGCCTTGCTGCTCCAAGATGGCTGAAGCCCCAAGGGAAGCCAGGGCTTCTAAAGCGGACAAGCCTCAAAAGGTGGCTCCTGCTGCTTCTACCAAAGGGAAGCAGCCTGTAAAGAAGGCCTCAAGGGTGGAGGAGAAGGATGCTTCCAGGCGCCATCAAGCCATCGAGAAGCAAATAGCCAAGGTGCATCAGGCCTCTTCTCGCGTAACGTCTGCACGCCCCTCTTCTCCAGCTGCATTCAGTGAAGTGGATTTGGAGGAGCCTGGACCTTCTTCCAGACCTGGTTTCCAAACTTGGTCTCCTGATGTGTCCAGGAGAGGCGCATCTCCAATTCCTTCTGAAGGCAACAGTCAAGCTGAGGATCTTCAGGGAGATGCGGCACCTTGGCAGGAGTGTGGGCGCAGTAGACGGGGTGGAACCCCCCTTCCCTTCAACTGCATCTGCAGCCAGGCCTACTGACCCTTCTGATCCAGATGTCCCAATGAATCTTCAACTCCTGATAGACAAAGCAATCAGGAAGGGCATCTCAGAAGGTTTGCAGAGAGTGACCCGACATTTATCGGCTGCCTCTGATTTGTCAGAGAGAAGATCCCGGGTTCGTGAAGCTCTCTTGTCAGAACGAGGCTCCTTTATCCAAGATCCAGTTTCTGGGTTGGCTGAAGACTTCACTCCTGTTGCCTCAGTGGCTCCATCGTTGGTGGAGAAACTTGATCGGCCGGAATCCGATATGTCAGCGGATGAAGGCCCTTCACAGGAAGTTCCAGTGTTTACTGGTTGTTTTAAACACTCTTTGTTTAGTCCCTTGTTGTTCAAGGCTAGAAACACCACCAATTTGAAAAACGCAGATGATGAGGCTGCGACCACTCTTCCTCCTGAGGAGTCAGATGTTCTGTTCGATGAGCCCGAAGTCAGGAAGGAAGTGGTTCCATCACCAAAGCTGTTCCTGAAGGTAATCAAGAAGCAGCTTGAAGCCTCTGCCACAGGGCCCAATCCTCTGGACTCTGATTGCAGGTTCTTCAACGTGGGGCCTGAACTTACCAAGACCCTTCAGGTCCCTACAGTTGATGCTCCGGTCACAGCTTTGGCCTCATCCTTGTCTGCCCCTTCAGACCCGGAGGAAGTCCTTAAGGCAAAGGAAAAGCGAGTGGAACAGTCACTACAGTGATCCCATTTGGCCGCTGCCTGGGCTTTCAAGGCTTCTACAGCGGCTTTCTTTACGAGAACCTCACTCAAGTGGCTAAAGCAGCTGTGGGATAGAATTCCCTCATCAGATGTCTGTGCCCACCAGGACATCAACAAGATCATGGCGGCCACAGAATTTACAGCGGATGCCACCCTGCATAGCGACAGATTCACCACAAAGGCCATTGCTTCCTCAGTGGCAGCCAGGTGCATGTGCTGGCTATGCAACTGGCAAGCTGATGGCAGACGTAAATGGAAGTTGGCGTCTGCTCCGGTCCAAGGGGAGAAGCTCTTTGGTGAGGTCCTTGAGACCCTTTTGATTGAGACCAAGGACAAAAGAAAGAAACAATTCTCTGTGCATTTGTATTTATATTCAATGTGTCCATAAACATTTTGTACAGTTGTATATGGTCATATATGTGCAGTCACACTTATCTTTGTGTGCTCGTGTACATACATTTTGTTGTGTTTTCCATTGACATATTCATAGATGCCTTGCATATTTGCATGCATATATTTATATTTTACTGTTGTTTTGCACTTCTGGTTGGATGCTAACTTCATTGCCTGTACCCATGGCAATGACAATAAAGTTTAATCTAATCTATCTCATGAGTGTCTGATTCGCCTTCAGGGGATTATTAGGAGCATTCAGGGCAAGAGTTCGGTCCTTTTAGACCTTCTTTCTCAGCTTTTGGGAAAATTATTTCCTGTATTGGGATTGTCCCCTGGGCCAGGCTTCATGCCAGATCCCTTCAGTGGTTTTTGCTTCCTTTTCAGAAAGTGGGGTCCAGCCATTCCCCCAGGAAAGTTAAATTGTCTAAGCAAGCTTTGCTTTCCTTCCATTGGTGGCTTTCTAGGGCCATGTCCAAGGGTCAGTCTTTCAAGCTTGAATCATGCCTTGTCTTTACTACAGATGCTTCCCTGTCAGGTTGGGGTGCCCATCTAGGTTCCCTCTGTGCCCAAGGGTTATGGTCTGAACAGGAACAGGCTCACAGCATTAATTGGCTGGAGCTTAGAGCAGTTCGTTTGACCCTGAGAAAGTTTCTCTGCCAGGTGTCAGGGTCTAACATCCTGGTTATGACTGACAATGTGGACACAAAAGCTCACATCAATAGACAAGGAGGTACCAGGTCCCTTTCCCTTATGACAGAGGCTGAGTCCCTGGTCAGGTGTGTGGAACAACTCCTTCAGTTGATCAGAGCTGAGCACATTTCTGGATCTGATAATATACAGGCAGATTTACTCAGCAGGACGACCATTGACCATGCTGAATGGCAATTGTATCCTTCTCTATTTCATCAAATATCCCTGAGATTTGGATGGCCAGTAGTAGATTTATTTGCCTCATCCCTTAATGCTCAACTGCCCAGGTATTATACCAGGTTTTTCTCCCAGGGTGCAGAAGGCAGCTGGCCTTCTGGGTTGCTCTACGCTTTTCCGCCATTGCCACTGATCCCAGCAGTGATTCATAAGCTCTTGTTGGAGCGGGTTGAGATCATATTGGTGGCTCCCTTTTGGCCTCGCAGGCATTGGTTTGCTGATTTGATGGGCCTTTCAGTGATCCCCCTTGGCGGATTCCTGAGGAGGATATCTCTCTTCTCCAGGGGTCCCTGTCTCATCCGGAGCCCCTGTGGTTACAACTGGCAGTGTGGAGATTGAGTGGGGCATCTTAAAAAGCGTCCAACTCTCCAACAAGGTTATCCAAACTATTCAGGCCTCCAGGCACCTATCTACAATTCGCACTTATGAAGCTACTTGGCAATCCTTCTCAGCTTGGTGTGTCAAGTCCAACATCTCACCTCTACAAGCTTCGGTAACTGCAGTCTTGCAATTTTTACAGGCTGGCCTGGACAAGCATCTTTCCCCCAACACTCTCCGCAGGCAGGTATCACCCATCTCGTTGGTCCTGTCTTGTGGGAAGTTGGAATCTTTGGCTCAGCACCCTACGGTTCGCAGGTTCCTCAGAGGAGCTACCAACCTTTGCCCTCCCATGGTACACAGGTACCCCACTTGGGACCTGACCACGGTTTTGCAGTCCCTAACAAAACCTCCGTTTGAACCACTTCGACAATCTAGTCTTCATCTCCTTACTCAAAAGGTGGTTTTCCTAGTGGCAATCACTTCAGCGAGGAGAGTCTCAGAGTTGGTTGCTCTCTCAGTTCGCCCTGACCTCTGTATTTTCCATCCTCATTGAGTGGTTTTAAGATTGAATCCAGCCTTCATTCCAAAGGTCAACACATCTTTCCACAGAGCTCAGGAGCTGGTGCTTCTGGATTTCTGTCCTCATCCGGTCCATGAGTTCGAAAAGACTTGGCACACTCTGGATGTGCGCAGAGCCTTAAAAATTTACATTAAACGTACTGCTGCATTCCGCAGGATGGAGTCTTTGTTTTGTTCTTTCCAACCTTCCTCGTTGGGGGGTAAGGTTTCTCCATCTACAGTGAGTAGATGGATCAAAGCATGTACAGCTCGAGCCTATTCCAGCAGGTCCTTGGCAGTTCCCAGGGGCATCACTGCCCATTCCATCCGTAGTGTGGCTACAACAGCAGCATGGGCTACACAGGCGTCGGTGGAAGAGATCTGCAGGGCTGCTACCTGAACTTCACCTTCGCCTTTCATCCATCACTATCGCCTGGATTCCTTTGCGTCAGTGGATGCAGTGTTTGGTAGATGGGTCCTCGAAAGAGTCGTTTCGGACCGTTGAGGAAATTGAGCGTGAAAGTCCTGGACCAAACAAGGAGCATGAACATCAATGGCATCGACCCAGGTGAAGTCCTCTGGTCCATAACCTTTCCATGCCACCAAATACTGAAATCGACCCCGCAACTGGCGTGAATCTCGGATGCTATCCACTTGGTACTCCTCATCTCCCAGAGGGGCTACTGGGGCCAGCTGTGATGGAGCCGGTCTATGCGGACTGTCGGCCGAGGCAGGGACTAACAGGGAACGATGAAAAACAGGATGGATATGCATGGTCTGTGGCAGGGAGAGACGATAAGCCACATGATTGATCATCGCCTCGACTGGAAAAGGTCCCAAGTAACGGTGATTGAGCTTTTTCAATGGTCGCGTCGTTGGTAAGTATCGAGTAGAGAGCCAAACCCCATCGCCTACCGCTAAAGGCGGAACATTGTGACGATGTCGGTCTGCAAACCATTTATAGTCTTCCTTGGCTCTCTCTAGTTGATCGTGGACCATGTGGTGCACGGCTTTTAACTCCTGCCAGAACGTATCCACTGCCGGAACTGGGGAATCAGATGGGGCTAAAGGGAAAAGTCGTGGATGAAACCCATAGTTAGCAAAGAAAGGGGGGACATGGGTGGATGCATGTTGAGCATTGTTATAAGCAAATTCTGCCACCGCAGCACTTCCACCCAATTGTCTTGTTGAGTATTGCTGAAACAGCAGAGGTACTGCTCCAAAATAGCATTCACTCTCTCTGTCCCCCCCCCCATCAGTTTCGGGATGATGAGCGGACGACAGACACGCCTGAACCTGCAGTTTCGTGAGTAGGGTCTGCCAGAAGCGTGCTGTAAATTGTACCCCCTGATCTGATACCATGTGGTCTGGTAACCCATGCAACCGGAAAGCATGGGATATAAACAATTGAGCCGTTATCTTGGCTGATGGAAGACCCACACACAGAATAAAATGGGCCATTTTAGTCAACATATCCACCACCACCAAAATGGTTGTGGCACCATTCGATGGTGGTAACTCAACGATGAAATCCAATGAAACTGCCCCCCATGGTCGTTCTGGCATGGGCAAGGGCTGCAAGAGACCAGGGGGTGCACCAGGAGCATACTTGGCTTGGCGACAGATCCCACAGGACACCACATATCCCGACACATCATGTTTAAGTCTCGGCCACCAAAATGTCCTAGAGATGAGGTGCAGTGTTTTGAACACCCCAAAGTGTCCTGCCGCCGGACTATCATGACATTGATGTAGGATAAGGCCACAAAGAGGACCTCCAGGCACGTAAATGCGATCATGGAACCACAACAGGTCCCCAATTTACACCCAAGGAGTCTCTTGTCTCCCATTCTCATCCAATTCTCGACGTCGAGCTGCCACAAATGGGTCCTGCCGCTGCACCTCCTGAATCCTCACTTGGAGGTCCACAGGTTCCTCGGTGGCCGCAAACTGCTCCAACGGAATCACCCTCCGGGACAAGATTTTATCCTCCCTTCAGGTATACTTGGGTTTCTGAGATAGGGCGTCAGCATGTTGATTCCCTCCACTCAGAACATAGGTCACCTGGAAATCAAATCGAGCAAAGAATAAGAACCATTTCACCTGACACTGGTTCAATGTCCGAGCTGTACATAGGTGTTCCAAATTGCGATGATCCGTCCGAACCTCGATTTGGTGACGAGCCCCCTCCAGGTGGTGCCGCCATGTCTCAAAAACGACCTTAACCACCAATAGCTCCTTGTCCCAAATCGTATAGTTGCGCTCTGGAGCCGACAACTTCCGGGAATAATAAGCGCACGGGAACAAGGTGCCTGCGGGAGCATAGACCTGGAGGAGCACCGCACCAACAGCCACATCGGAAGCATCTGTTTCCTCCACAAATGGCTGGCCTGGATCAGGGAGTTTGAGGATAGGCTCAGAAGCAAAGGCGACTTTCAACGCCTCAAAAGCTGCCTGCTCCTCAGCACCCCAATGGAACTTCTCCCCCTTCTTGAGCAGATTAGAAAGGGGAGCAGTCAAGGCAGCAAAGTGGGGAATAAATGTGCGGTAGTACTTCGCAAACCTCAACAGTCATTGCACATCCTTAACCCACTGTGGAGGTTCCCACTCCTGCAACGATTGTAATTTTTCCAGGTCCATTCCCACCCCAGCAGGTGAAATACGATGTCCCAAGAAATCAATCGTGGTTTGTGCAAACTGACACTTCTCACATTTAGCAAACAGGTGGTTATCACGCAAACGTTACAACACCAGCCACACTTGTTGCCAATGTTCCTGCAGGGAGTCTGAGTAAATTAAAATGTCATCTAAATAAATGACCATGAATTGATCCAACAAATCACGGAAAACATCGTGCATGAAATGCATGAACACAGCTGGGGCATTGCTTAATCCAAAAGGCATCATGGTATACTCAAAATGCCCGTACCTCATCTGGAAAGCTGTTTTCCACTCGTCCCGTGCACGAAAGCGAACCAGATTGTAGGCCCCACGCAAGTCCAACTTTGTACAAATCTTAGTTTGACGAAGCCGCTCAATCAGTTCAGGGATGAGGAGAAGCAGGTACCGATTCCTCACTGTGATTGCGTTCAATGTGCAGTAATCACAACACAAACGTAGCTCTCCTGATTTCTTTTTTACAAAAAGCATCGGTGCAGCCAATGGGGAGGTAGAAGGCTGGATAAACCCTTTCCAGAGGTTCTTGTCAATAAAATCCCGCAACACGGCCAACTCCGGTTCCGACAGGGAATATATCTGACCCACCGGCAATTTTGCATCAGGCAACAAGTCGATTGGACAGTCATACGCCCGATGCGGAGGCAACTGATCCGCCTCCTTCTCCCCAAACACATCAGCAAAGTCCACCAACTCCGCAGGTAGATCCAGGTCCACGGGCATAGCCACACTCCCTGCACAGGAGTGCAAGCAATAGTTGGCACACTTCCTATCAAGGAACTACACAGCTCCAGACGACTAGACAATTTGTGGATCATGGGCCTGTAACTACTCCAAACCCAGCACCACCGGAAAATGAAGCACTGCGGTAACGTAGAACACAGTTTTCTCCACATGCTGCCCAATACGCATGCAAAGGGGTTTGGTTGCAGCAACCACAGGTCCCGAACGAAGGGGCCGACCATCAATCGTCTCTACCATTACTGGCGGGGACACCTGTTGCTGAGGAATGAACCACTGCTCTACAAAATGAGCATCCATGAAATTGGCTGTGGCCCCTGAGTCGACCAAGGATTGGATCTCCACCGCTCCCACACCAGGCACGAACGCACTTGCTTTCAGCACAAGATGCTTCACCAATAACAATTGTGGTGGAGATGTCAAAGGTGGCAAGGATGGCAAGGTTGGTGAAGATGGCGGGCCTAAGGACTTTACACCCCGACCTACAGACCCCCATAGGCTGAGCAATGCTCGTTTCCCACCACCGCAGGTGTCGCTGGTGTGGATGTCTTAACAGGACACTTGGCCGCAAAATGGCCTTGATTGCCACAATAAAGGCATAAACCATCACAACGACGTCTCTCCTTTTCTACTTGAGTCAGGCGAGGGCGGCCAGCCCCCAACTGCATGGGTTCCTCCAAAGGTACTTCCACCAAGGGCGCCATCTTGCTGGAAACAGATACAGTCTCTGTCCGTCGTCGCACCCGTCGCTGCTGAAGTCTAGCATCGATACAAAGACACAGATGCATGAGCTCCTGAAGGGTGCGAGGGCATTCAGTGCGCGCCAACTCACCCAGAAGCTCCAACGACAAACCCTCCTGGAACTGATCTAATAGTGATTCCTCATTCCATTGTACATCTTGAGCAACCACCCGAAAACTAGCCATATAATCCATGAGTGAGCCACGCCCCTGCTTCAACTCTCTCAAACGTCTGTTTGCTGTTTGGCTTCGAACAGGGTCCTCAAACATGGCCTGAAACTGATGGCAAAACTCGGCGTAATTGTCCAACACCTGGTTGGGCTGGGTCAGCAGAGGCATCACCCAACCTGCTGCAGAGCCTGACAACAAACTAATCAAAAACCCCACCTTATCCCGGTCAGTGGGAAAGTCCTCAGGCCAAAGGCTCATGTAAAGCTGGCACTGCCCAAAAATGCTGGAAATTGGGCCAGCAAACCATCAAATTTATCTGGCACTGCCACTGGCCATTTTCGGTGTGGCCGGGCAGCTTGCATTTGTGCCACCTGTGCAGTCAAAAGAGCCACTTGCTGGGTTAACTGGGCAATCTCTGCTCTGAGCTGATCCATGGTCACCCCACAAAAAGCAAAAATAAGTTGAAGGGGTGGCTGGAGTCAAAATGTGATGACCCGTAGTGCCTCAAAATAACCCAAAACCCAAAACATACCTTAAAGTCCGGTAAGGCCTTCAACTTAAACTTCACTGTTTTATTAGGCACAGTTTAAAGTCACAAAAGTAAATAATGAGGCAAAAAGAAAACCAAAACAAACTGCATTGACGAGAGTTCCGAAGAAAGCCAAGATAACTAATCATAAACTCCAGGAAAATAACCGAGGAGAGTCCATGGGAAGAACTCCAGCAAAGATAAACCTCTTTCAAAGTAAACACTAAGTTGACTCCAGCAATTCTGACTGCGCAGTTACAAACTTATATACATAGCTCCCAGCTGCAAGCCACGAGGAGGATCATGGTAATCTCCTCTTGAGTAGACCTCGCTTTTCCCTGATCCTCTCCTCCCTGCGTGACCTAGGATGGATAGGGGATGGGCCTGGATCCTCCTCTGATTGCTCAGCTGGCCTCTGCCCTTTCCCAGCCTCTTCCACCACCTCTGGAGCCACACTCCCACTCCCTCTTGGCTGTTCCTCCTCTTCCTCAGAGTCAGTCTCCACCAGGGGCATGACACTACCCCCCCCGCATGGCCCCCTCCCCTGGGACCAGGCGGACGAGGACGTTGAGGAAACTGAGCGTATTGTTTATTTTCTCAGTCTACCCTAGACCTGTAATATTCCCTGTTGGTTCTCCCACCCAAGTACTAACCTAGCCCCCATCCTAGTCAAGAGAAGCCACTTCCTGTCAACTGCTGTGTCAGAAGAGATAGTACTACCAATAGAAGAGAATATTTGAAGCTCATGATTGAACTGTGAGGTCCTTGGTGCTCTGTGAGCTTGGTGGTTTTCTTGCAGGCATTTCATTACCCAACTAGGTAACATCATTTCAAGTAGAGAGACTATTATTGTCATAGTGAGGGATCACAATTCCAATGGGGTGGGGGTGGGGCAGACTAGAAAATAAGGACAATAGGGAAAGGACTAGAAAATTTCTTCCTTATGTGTATAGTTATTATGCACGGGGAATTCTTGCAAGGAGGAACATTCAAAATCTTATATTTTACTTTCAGAGATGGTGCAGTTTGCCTCCAATATTAATGCATGTAATGCATGACCTTTTTGAATGCTGCAGAACTTGGAACAGGGAATGTCAGTTTATAAGATGGCCCTAACTACTTTGTATTGCAGGCAACAAATAGATCTGCACATGGCTCACTGCATTGTACTGCATGTACCATGTTGCTCAGTTCGCAACTGAGCAACATGGTATATGCAGTACAATGCAGTGAGCCATGTGCAGATCTGTACATTGGGGAAACAAAAACAGTTCATAAATGCATGGCGCAACATAGGAGAACAAACCCATCAGGACTAGATTCAGCACTTCATCTGCATTTAAAAGACAAAGGCCATTCTTTTGAAGATGGCAAAGTCCACCTTTTGGACAGAGAGGACCACTGGTTTGAAATAGGGGTCAAAGAGGCCATCTATGTCAAAATTGAACAGCCCTCTCTCAACAGAGGGGGACAGATACGACATCATCTATCTCCAATCTACAACACAGTCCTTTCAACAGTTCCAAAAAGTCTCCACACCCATTTGTACCACTCAGGTGACCCTGATGACACAGATAAACCTCCAGGTGGCCTTAAAGAATGCAAATGATCAGCTGTCTGTTTTGGGTAATCCTTCCAGGATTCTTGAAGGAGAAGCAAAATGTCTTCCAAAAAAAACCCCCAGAAGGTCCAGTTGCCTCTTGAAAAAGCACCTTTGGGACAACCATGACCTGGATGACTGAGAATCTCCATAGAAGTTGTCCAATGTTTTGATCAGGACATAGATTGAGAAAGTTGCTATAACCGGCTCCCTAAAATTAGTAGCAAAGTGATATTCAGCTCTTGCTGACTACACAGCAGGACACATCCATGTCATTCTCTTGGCAATTGTATAGAACAGTGGTTGCCAACCAGTGGGCCGCGGCCCACTGGTGGTCCGTAGAGAAATGTCACCCCCAGAGCACCCCCCAAAGCAATTAATCCAGGCTGCACGGGAACACAAGGCTGTGCCGCTCACATGGCCTGTGGGAACCCTCCCCGCCCACTCATTCCTTACCTGGCAAACTTGTCTGCTAAGTTGCTATTTTTCCTTTTTTTTTCTTCTGGCCATCAGTTGTTCTGCTGTGCCAGGAGATTTAGATTAGCTAGAAAGCAGGAAATCATTGGATTTCTTGCTTTCTAGCTAATCTTTAGATCTTTGGCTCTGCTTTTAAGCTTCCATTATTCGGTGCAGACTTAGGTAGCCGATGGCAGAAACACAGATCTCTAAGTGAATCTGTGATTCTGTGAGAAGCTCAATCTGCCTGCCTGCTTTGCCTGATTTGGGGTAAAAGTTGCTCTTTTTTAATAAAAAAATTCAATGTTTACATACATGGTGTGTTGTGAGTTGATTTTGTGACTTTGCTTGCAAGCAAATTTTATGTGACAGACTCAGGTAGCCAATGGCAGAAAGATAGATCTCTGAATTTGTGATTCTGTGAGCAACTCAATCTGCCTGCCTGCTTTGCCTGTGTCAGCGTTCCAGCCAACCTCCATTCCAATCAGTAACTCCAAGACAAGCATAATCT
Organism: Notechis scutatus; assembly: GCF_900518725.1. Next base: position 882 of record NW_020717157.1, on the reverse strand, counting down.
CAAAAGTACCTTTATTAGAACTAAAAGTTTCCCAGACTTCCCACAATGTCCCAAACTCCAATCCACCCTCTTTTCTCCCATCATCACATCACATGGACCAATCACAATCTGTCCCAGTGTAAGATCATTTTTCCATTCTGCGCCCCACTTAATAACCTTGAACTAAGAAAATAATTTTATTTTGTCTACTTAGAACTACTCAATTGAATCACCCCCCTCCCACCCTCTCAGGTTATGTGGCAGTGTGGAATATAGTTTCCAAAGCTGACAGCCTGATTTTGGGTAAAAGTTGCTCTTTTTTAAATAAAAAAATCAATATTTACATAAATATTTATAATATTTACATACAAGCCATGCCCAGCCAGTCACATGACCACCAAGCCACACCCACAAATTAGGCCACGCTCACAGAACCAGTTGTTAAGAAATTTGAATCACACCCCTTCCTCTGTGTGTTTGAGTGTGTGTGTGTATGAGAGGGAGATAGAGAGGGAGAGAGAGAGGTTTGATCAGATCTCTCTCTCTCTCCCACCAACGTCAGCAAGCCACTTTCAGTCAAAATTCATATTAGTGGTCCCTGGGATTTAAAATTATGAGTTTGGTGGTCCTTGAGGTCCAAAAGGTTGGCGACCCCTGGTATAGAAGTTAGTGATTCATTGTGTTCCTCTGGCTTCTCAGACTACTCAGAAGCCTTGGGAATTTGAGATACTCTCTCATCTTCCTTGATTAACTCGGCCTTGCCTCAAAGCTTCTTCAAACAGACAGTCCAGGTATCTTGATGAGGAAGGTTGTTGAATATAAAGCTTGAGGGAGCTCTTGCATTATTTTATTTTTTAAAAAACAAGTTTTATTAATTTCAACAACAAACAAATCATTACATAT
>NW_020717156.1:169291-192333 GCF_900518725.1 Notechis scutatus | reverse complement strand
TTTTTTTTTTTCTCCAGTCAAGGACATTTGGAGCTGTGAAGCCAAGTTGAAGGAATAAAAGGGGCTTCACCTGTTTATATGACGGTGTTTATTTTGTATCCCACCCTGGGTCATCACACTGGCTTCCTCATTGGCTTTGCTTGTCAGACAGTCGCGAAAGGGGATCATGTGACCCCAGGGACATTGCAACTGTCATAGATAAGCGTCAGTTTCTAAGCATCCAAATTTGGTTCATGTGACCCTGGGAAAGCTGCAATAGTCATAAGTATGGAAAATGGTCCTGAGTCACTTTTTCCAGGGCCATTCTCACCTCAGTGACTAAATGAACTCTTGTTAAGTCGAGGACTACCTATACACTATGCCCACCTATTATTTTTCCTTCCTCCTTTATCATCATCATCATCTTCTTTTAATGACCCCATAATCCTTTGCGGGGTGGAGTCTGAATGGAGCTAGCAGAGTGCTTTTAATGGCTGGAGGCCTTTCCTGTCACCAGTGCGGAGTTTTGTTCGGCAGTGGGCCCAGAGAGAGAAACATCTGCCTCTACCTAGGATCGAATTCACAGCCTCCTGATTGTGAGGCAAGAGCTCCCACCACTAGGCCACCGCCCGCCCCTCCATTTCTGTCCTCCTTCATGCCTGGCTAAAATGTTTGTCAGCGTATATTCATGAACTGGAATAGAGCTTGGTAACAGCCAATGGTAATGGCCAATGAATAACCCTAGCAACTAAGTCAGCCAATGAGGACTGCTTTGGAAACTGAAACTAGAAGTAGCCTAGGCTAGAAACTGAAACTGAAAGTAGCCCAGGCATGGCTCTATATCCATGATGGCAAACCTATGGCACGCGTGCCAGAGGTGGCACGCAGAACCATTTGTGCTGGCCCGCGAGCCACAGGCAAACTTACCTCACTGCGCATGCGCGCACCTCACAGCTAATTTTTGGCTGGTTTGAGGCCTTTTTTGGCCTCCCAGAGGCTTGAAAAAAGCCTCTGTAGGTTTTGCAGGATGAATAATAGGCCCGTTTGGTCCCTTCCTGTAATACCGGAAGTGATGAAATGGGCCTATTATTTGACCTGCAAAGCCTACAGAGGCTTTTTTTTTTTAAAGCCTCTGGGAGGCCAGAAAAGGTCTCAAATCGGCCCAAAATCAGCTGTGAGGCGTAGTGCACGTAAGGGGATGGCAGGGGAGGATTGCGCACACAAGCGCAGAGGGCGGCGGGGGGGGGGGGGGGACCTTCTGGGTGCTGGCATGTAAGTGCGCGCGCACGAGCACGCACACAATTTTAGGCCCGGGATCCCGAAAATGTTAGCCACCACTGCTCTGTATTAAGCTCTACAACTCTGCAGCTATATTAAACTCTGCAGCTCTAAAGTTGAAGCTCTGAGTCTGTCTATCGAAGATGAAACTAGCTTGCTTGCTTGCTTGCTTGCTTGCTTGCTTGCTTGCTTGCTTGCTGAACTAAAATGAAACTTATATCTGTTTCTGAGCTCCTGAGTTGAGTTTCTGCTCTGCACTTGCAACATGTTTCTGTCTTGAGTTTGCTTCCTGTTGGAGAAATCTACAACTGGTATTGTAACGCTTACTTCATATGTTTATAAAGAAGTTAAATGAAGCCTAAGTCATCCGTCTTTATTTTCCTGGCGCTGAATGAACGCTGCAAAACTCCGAACAATGTTTTCCCCTCTTGGTGCCTTTAGCGGTGAAGAAAGCCGTGTACGATAAGTTTGCGGAGGAGGGTCTGAAGGGAGGAATCCCCCTGGAGTTTGGCATCGACACCCCCTGGACGGAAGGCTATGTCTTTCATGGAAACCCCGAGAAAGTCTTCCGGGAGTTCTTCGGAGGAGACAACCCCTTCGCGGGTAGGTACCATGTCAGGATTCCGGCAGTTACCCCCCCGTTTAATTATGAGTCTTGAGCCAAACTTCCAAAACTTCCAAAGGATTTATTGGGAGTTAACATGTCCAGCACCGCCTGAGTGCAGCCGACTCCGAGACACATCATTCATTGTCACCCTTGACCCTGGTTTTCCCCCCAACCCCTGGGTGTATCGTAATACATATTCTCCAATGGGACACCTCCATAGCCCAGAGTCATCAATCATGCTCTCCAGTTAGAATTTTGCACGGCAGAAACTTCACTCACCTAGTGACTAGCTTTGAAAACATTTATGGAATGCACTTTTGGTTTGCAAACTGCCGCGCTGCTCCGTTCTCCCTTTCTGTTGGCAACTCTAAAAAAAGACCATAGAAATATTTTAGGAGTTGACATACCGACAACCTACCTGCTCACCTGTTGGCAAGGGTGGACTGCCAACAGGCGAACCAGTCATTAAAACTGATAAAATTAGCTACCGGTTCGTGAACCGGTAGCTAATTTTATCATTTTTAATGACCGGTTCGGTGAACTGGCAAATCCTACCCTCCATAGCCCGTGGAGGGTGAAAATGACATGGGAGTGTGGCTCCGGTGGCTGTGGAAGAAATGGGGGGAGGGCACAGGCCGGCTGGGCCTTCAGCGGAAGACCCAGGGCCACCCCCTCTGCAACCTAGGCTACGCAGGGAGGAACAAAAAGGGAACAACATAGCTTACGGGAGAGGAAAAGGCCCTGATCCCTTTCATTAGTTGCAGCTGGGAGAACAGGATATAAGAGGGGCGTTTGCACACGGCTCCTTGCTGGAAGCAAAGCGTGCATTATCTTGATCGAGGCTTATCTGGGTTTTGGCGTCCTCCCAACTGTGGGTGTTGCGTTATCTTGTGAAAGTCTGCAATTTATCATCCTGGCCTGCTGTGTTAATGACTTCAGTGTGGTTGGTGTTGGGTTTTTCTAAATTTCTAATTATCTTTACTTTGGGTTCGGACTGCATTTCTTCCCTTCGTAGACTGTTTTTGGAAGAGTTTGATCTCCAGCCGAGGATGATTGGACATTGGGGGGCCAAGTTGGAGGCATTAAAGGGAATTTATTCTACTTTGGTGACTTTGTTATTTTTGTGTCATGCACAATATCTATGGGAAGTCCGGAAGACAAGCAGGAAGGCAGCTCGGTGACTTTTAAGATGCACGGACTTCAACTCCCAGGATTCCTCAGCCATCCATGATGGGGCATTCTGGGAGTTGAAGTCCACCCATCTGAAAATGGTCAGGTTCAGGGGGGAAAAACACTAGCGCAACCCATGCCGACTCAATCTCTTTTCAAATATGCTTTAGAATTCTACACCGCCGAAGGGGCTGAGGTCAACATGGCTTTCGGGGGTCTCCGTGGCCGTGGGGTGAAGAAGCAGGACCCCCCGATAGAGAGGGATCTGTACCTGTCCCTTGAAGACCTGTTTTTCGGGTGCACCAAGAAAATCAAGATCTCACGGAGGGTAAGGAATGGGTGTTCTGACCCGAACCTTGTTCCAAGCAAACAAACACCAAACAGAGATAAAAGCAAAACCTTCTAAGGCTTTTCTGCGAATTCCGTTCCTTCCCAGTTCAAAGGCTCTTTCGAACGAATTGTCTCTGATAAGGACGGGCCTTGCCAAGGTTGGGCACGGCTGCCAAGAACACTCGATAAAGTTGCCAAGAAATATTCCAAACACAAAAGAGTCTCCAAACACAAACGAATGCGACAGGGGGAGCCGGATTCACTTAATGACCGCGGTGCTAAGCTAAGAACAACCGCAGGGATTCGTTTCGCAAAAAATGGCGAGAAAAGTCGCCCAAAAAAATGGGGCAGAACTTGCTTCGCCACAGAAAGGTTTGGCTGAGTCGTGGTCGTTAAGTCGAGGACTCCCAGTGTCGTCACCCCTGCCTTGTGTGGCCTTGTCGCTAAGTGAAGGGTTACCTGGGTGTAAAACGGTATACCCCTGCCCCGTCTTTTTCCAAACCCTCAGGTGATGAATGAAGACGGCCACGCGTCCACCATTAAAGACAAGATCCTAACGATCGACGTTCAACCTGGTTGGAAGCCCGGAACTAAGATAACTTTCAAGGAGGAAGGAGACCAGGTGAGGTTAAGCCAGGACCGGTGGGGTGGGGTTTCCTTTGGAACCTCCTCTGGTTAATTCTGCCCCAGAATCCATTGTATCAGAGGCCAGCTTCACCACAACACAATAACAGTACCCTGGGAAGGTACCCTGGAGGTCTTCTAATCCAACCCCCTGCTCAGGCAGGAAACTGTTAAGGTATTGAGATTTAAGAGTTGATCAGCTGCTGTAAGGCTGATGCAATAAGGAAGAATCAGCATGGGTGTAGCCATTTTAAGACAAAAGAATGGGCCCACAGAAGTTTTACCACTTTAAGAGGTGTTTATATAAGGCAGCCATTAGAGGGCGTATTCTTTCTCCTTGTGTCCTGTCTCCATTGTAGAGTTCTCTGTGCAGAGTTAAGAAGATTGATTGCTTGCCAGGTATTGGTCTACCACATACATGTCTGTATATAAATGTCTTGTAGATAAACCACTGTTAAAATGTCAAAAATCTCTCTATGCTGTGTTTTGCTCCTGGGTTGTCTCACAATAGTAGCTGAAAATGCTCTGACTGGAAACACTCTACTGTTCAGCACAAATGGTTGTCCGGTCTCTTCTTAAAAACCTCCAAGAATGGAACATCCACAACTTTCTTGTGGCAAGCTGGTGCTTTGGAAAATAGTTTGACACCCCCCCCCCCCCCCTTGTCTGTGGCAGCCCCTCAAATATTGGAAGACCCCTATCCTGTCTCCCCTGGTCCTTCTCTTCCCTAGACTAGCCAGGCCCAGTTCCTGTAACCGTCCATCGTATGTTTTGGTCTCCAGTCCCCTCATCATCCTGGTTGCTCTTCTCTGCACTCTTTCTAGAGTCTCAACATCTTTTTTTATTGTGTCGTGACCAAAACTGGATGCAGGACTCTAGGTGTGGCCTTGCTAAGGCTTTACAGAGTGGTATTAGTGCCTCCCTTGATCTCGATTGTGTCCCTCTGTGAATGCAATTTAAGATTAGCTTTTTTAGCTGCCACCGGACACCACTGGCTCCTATTTAGACGCCTTCTGGTTTCTCCTTTTAGGGACCCAACATTATCCCTGCAGATATTATCTTCATTGTGAAGGAGAAACTCCACCCCAGGTTTAAAAGGGAAGAGGACAACCTGATCTACGTGGCCAGCATCCCTCTGGGAAAGGTAACGCCAAGACTAGGCCTTGGGGAGACGAAAGGTTGCTGTCGTTGACACCCACACAAACACGTACAATGAGATACAGGGGGAGTGTTCTGCTTCTCGTGTATAACCGCCGCTGGTTTACTTATGGTTTCCTCCATGATGTGCCATCACACGGTCTAAAATAGACCTTCTCCATGAGGATTGGTCCCCAATGTGGCCCTTCCACTGTGTGTCACAATCCAGAGCAGGTTCACAATCAGGAATTCTTCCAAGAATGCGAGTGACCCAGAGTAGAAGAACAGAGTTGGAAGGGACCTTGGAGGTCTTCTAGTCCAGCCCCCCTGCTTAGGCAGGAAGTCCTACACTCTCCCACGGGTGTCTTCATCACTGCTGAAATGGAGTTCCTCCTCTTCTTCTCCTTCCTTCAGTCTACAAACCCCACCCCTTTGTAGCACTGATGAGATTACCTAGTTGGGTAATGAAAGGTCTGTCAGAAGAGCACCAGGGATTCCTCCTCCTCCTTCTCCTCCTCCTTCTCTTCCTTCTTCTCCTTTCCTTCCTCTTCCTTCTCCTCCTTTCTTCTCCTCTTTCTTCTCCTTCTCCTTTTCTTCCTCTTCCTCCTTCTCCTCCTCCCTTCTTCTCCTTCTCCTTCTCTTCCTCCTCCTCCTCCTCTCTCTGTATCCAACCTCTGTATCCTCTATCAGTCCCCAACATGGCCCTTCAGATCTTCCAATGGTGCCCCGATCACCACTGTTTTTCTCCTCCTCCTCCTCTCCCTCCTCTATCTTCTCCTCTTCCTCTTTCACCTCCTCCTCTTCCTCCTCTCTGCCATCCCCGTCCCCTTCTAGTGCTATAGCATGTCCTTCTCGGAGAGCAAATCTCACCAGCCGGCCCCTCTCCTTTGCTCCCCCAGGCCCTGATCGGCTGCACGGTGGATGTGAGGACGCTGGACGAGAGGCTGTTGAACATCCCCATCAATGATATTGTCCAGTAAGTGCTGTCTCGGAGGAAGGGGAGGGGCTGGGGAGCTGACAGGTGACACCCTCCCTGGCTGCATTCAGACCAGAGGTGGGATTCAGCTGGTTCTGACCGGTTCTCACAAACCGGTAGCGGAAATTGTAAGTAGTTCGGAGAACCGGAAAATTCCCCCTCTGGCTGGCCCCGCCAACCTCATCTCTTCTCTGCCTCCCGTCGAGTCCCAGCTGATCAGCTGGATCTTCTTTGGTTGCCCTGCACAGAAGAACAGAGTTGTCTGCCACATCTATTCATCTCCGCCCTCTGCCTTGTATCCCCAGAGCTAGTGTGGGAAGAGTGGTGGCTCTTCTGTCCCAAGGACCGGCCCATAGATTTCCACTGCTCTCCTCTCCTCTGCCTTCTGTGCATCCATGCGTCAGGCACTGGGCCCGGCTGTTCCTCCTCTTCCGCATCAGCCACCTCCAGGTCTGGGGGCTGTTGACTCCCCATCTGAGGGCTGATGGATGGCCCAGGCTTCCCCCCTCTCTCTCCTTCCCTCCCCCTCCCTCTCTCTCTCTCTCTCGTTTCATTCCCCCTCAAAGCTCCCGTCCCAAGAACCGGCCCATAGATTTCCACTGCTCTCCTCTCCCATGTCTTCTGTGCATCAGGCACTGGACTCAGCTGTTCCTCCTCTTCCTCATCAGCCACCTCCGGGTCTGGGGGCTGTTGACTCTCCATCCGAGGGCTGACGGACGGCCCAGGCTCCGCCTCTGTCTCTCTGCCAGCTCCCTGCCCTCTTCCCCCCTCGGAGCTCCCGGGTGCTCTGACGCTGACTCCAACTCCCACGATGCCTCCTCTTCCTCCTCCTCTGATTCAGCTGCTGGAGGGGCTGCCAGCTGCCAAGCTACAACACTCTCCTTCTTCCTTTGACAGCCCAAAGTACCTCAAAGTGGTTCCCCACGAGGGGATGCCCCTTCCCCAAGACCCCACCAGCAAGGGAGACCTCTACATGTACTTCGACATTGTCTTCCCAGCCAGGCTGACCCCAACCAAGAAGTCGCTGGTGCGGGAGGCCCTCCTGATGTGAAGACCATCGCCGGGGGACACCCCCAGACGCTCTCCCCCCCCCCCACCTCATTTTTGGAAATAAATTAAAATGTTTCCTTTCTTTTTTTTTTAAATAAATTTTATGAAAGTTTTACCGTTTAAAAAAAGAACACGAAACATATTTGTCATTTTTGCAAAGAAGAAGAAGGGTCAAAATATTCTCCAAAGCGCCTGAAGGCAGGACAGGAAGCGAAGGATGGAAACTAACCATGGAGAGAAGCAACCTGGAATTAATAGCAATAAAAATAGCCCTTAGACTTATATACCGCTTCATAGTGCTTTCCAGCCCCCTCTTAAGAGTCAGCCTCTGCGCCCCCCCCCCCCAACAATCTGGGTCCTCATTTTACCCACCTTGGAAGGAGGGAAGGCTGAGTCAACCTGGAGCCAGGATAGAACTGTTGACAGTGGGCAGAGTTAGCCTGCTATACTACATTCTCAACCACTGTGCCAACATGGAAGGGAGGGAGGGAGGGGAATGGGGGAAGAGAAAGAAAGGAAGGGGAATGGGGAAGAAGGAAGGAAGGAAAGAAGAAGAATGGGGAAGAGGATGAAAGGAAGGGGAATGGGGAAGAAGGAAGGAAAGAAGGAAGAAGAATGGGGAAGAGGAAGAAAGGAAGGGGAATGGGGAAGAAGGAAGGAAAGAAGGAAGAAGAATGGGAAAAGGAAAGAAGGAAGGAAGGAGAATGGGGGAAGAGGGAAGGAAGAAGAATGAGGAAGGAAGGAAGGAGAATGGAGGAAGAAGAAAGTAGGAAGAAAGGAAAGAAGGAAAGAATGGGGAAGAGGAAGGGAAGAAGAATGAGGAAGGAAGGAAGGAAGGAAGGAAGGAAGGAAGGAAGGAAGGAAGAATGGGGGAAGAAGAAGGTAGGAAGGAAGGAAAGAAGGAGAATGGGGGAAGAGGAAGGAAGGAAGAAGAATGAGGAAGGAAGGAAGGAAGGAGAATGGGGGAAGAAGAAAGTAGAAAGAAAGGAAAGAAGGAAAGAGAATGGGGGAAGAGGAAGGGAAGAAGAATGAGGAAGGAAGGGAGGAAGGAGAATGGGGAAAGAAGAAGGTGGGAAGGAAGGAAAAAAGGAGAATGGGGGAAGAGGAAGGAAGGAAGAAGAATGAGGGAGGAAAAAAGGAAGGTGGGAGGGAGGGAGGGAGGGAAGGAAGGAGTAGCAATAGCCCTTAGACTAATATACCGCTTTACAGTGCTTTACGGCCTACTCTGAGCAGTTTACAGAATCAGCCTCTTGCCCCCCAACAATCTGGGTCCTCATTTTACCCACCTCGGAGGGACGGAAGGCCGAGTCAACCTTGAGCCTGGTGAGATTCGAACTGCTGAACTGCAGCCAGCAGCCGGAAGTAGTAGTTGGAGTACTGTATTCTAACCGCTGCACCACCACAGCTCATGAAAGAGAAATTTCCTGTCAGGACCATTAACCCGTGGAACAGCTTGCCACCCAAAGCTGTGGCTGTTCCATCACTGGAGGTTTTTAAGCTTGTCTGAAATGATTGTCTCCTTCTTGAGCAGCAGGGGGTTGGAGTAGATGACCTTGGAGGTCCTCTTCCGGTATTCCCTTTATATAGGGTAGGTCTCGTTTAATGAAAAGAAGGACCAGGGAGGACATGACAGCAATATCCCAGTATTTGAGGGGCTGCCCTAAAGAAGAGGCAGTCAAGCTATTCTCCAAAGCACCTGAGGGCAGGAAAAGAAGCAACTGATGGAAACTAATCGAGGAGAGAAGCAACCTAGAATTAAGGAGGAATTTCCTAACCGTGAGGAGAATTACAGCTTGCCACCAGAAGTTGTGGCTGTTTCATCACTGGAGGTTCTTAAGAAGAGACAGCACTGCCCCCTGCCTTAAATGGCATATGGTTTCCTGCTTCAGCAGGGGGCTGGACTAGAAGACCTCCAAGGTCCCTTCCGGCTCTATTTTGATTCTGACTTGACTTTGTCAGATGCTCCAATTCCCAAGGTGACTTTGAAAGGACCTCAAAAGGGGGCGTAGAAGAGACACACACACACACACACACCCCGTTCTCCTGCAGTGTTAGCAAGACTAATTTTATAGGCTAGGGTCCCAAGAATGTAGTACTTGTGAATGTGTTTGTGGTTCTCCCCCCCCCCCAAAAAAAAATCCCCCCAACCCAACGAAGGAGGACAAAATTTCCTTTTAGACCAGCTCACTCCCAGTGACTTCATGCCATTTGCCAGATAAAGGCAGGGAGGCTGCCTACCAATCGCTTTCTCCTAGGTGTCCCAACTACAGACTTAGCCACCGTTTGTCAAGCAACTGCTCCCAAGTGACGAACAGCGCCGAAAAAGCAAACTTATGACCGCTTTTCACACTTGTGAAAAGTGTGAAAAGTTGCAGCGTTCCCCCCCATGGTCACGTGATCGAAATCCAGATGCTTGGCAACTGGCATGTACTTATGATGGTGGTAGCATCCCAGGGGGGTCATGTGATCCTCGTTTATGACCTTCTGATGAGTAAAGTCAACAGGGAAGCCGGATTTACTTAACAACCACATTATTAACCACTGCAGGGATTCCCTTAACAACTCCTGCAAGATCTCCTCCTCTTCCTCTTCCTCTTCCTCCTCCCCTTCCTCTTCTTCTCTTCCTCCCCCTCCCCCTCCTTCCTCCTCCCCCTCTTTCTTCTTCTCCTCCTCCTCCTCCATTCTTCCTTCCTCCTCCTCTTCCTTTTCTTCTATCTTCTTCTTTATGTATTGTATGTATGTATGTATGTATGTATGTATGTATGTATGTATGTATGTATGTATGTGTTCCAGCATAAATCTGGAACGCCTCAAGCAATTTCAACCAAACTTGGTACACAGATTACTTACCCTCTTGGAAACAAATACTACGGGGGTAAGACACCTCTTAACACCCCTCGGGGGTGTGTGTTCTTAAGATACAGCCTATTGTGCCTTCAAATGGCTTCTACCGTACTGCCTTCAAATGGCTTCTACTGTACAGCGCTGTGGAGTTGCCATGGTAACGGCTTCACATTACTCCACAAGGGGAATCTCTCTGGTAACGTGGGGGGAAAAACCCAACATTAGAAATTGCGTTATTCCGGATTGCCGAAACAGAGGCTTTTCCTGTCTAATACAGGATTAGGATAAATAATAAATACCTGGGCAACGTCTGGTTATCGGCTAGTAAGTTATAAAACAGGGCAAAAACTCACTTAGCAAAGGTCTCGCTTAACGGCAAAAGGCTCCACTAGGGTTGTAAGTTGAGGACTACCGGTAGCAGCCACATCTTGCAAACTTGGCCAAGGCCATGAAACCATCTCTTTACCTCACAGACGCCACAAGAAAGGTCACAACAAGGAACAAAATTGTGTCACACCCACACCGACACACACACACACACACACACAAAACCCAGATTGGCTTCTGCTCTAAGAGACGATGACAGACAACAAAACCAGATGCTTTTCTGCTTGAGCTTTATTTAAAAAAAAGAAAAAGATGTGACATTCGTAGCGTGCGTTTTTTTTTTTCTTTTGCTTTAAAAAAATCAACGCAACATCATAAATAATTTCACAGCAGGCTCGCCTAACGGAAAAAAAGCTTTTTTTAAGTGCCATTTTTCTTTCTTCGCCAAATTTGCAGCCAAAGGACGATAGTTTTTAAACGTGCGGAAAATCTGGATTCGAGCTTCTCAGCAAATTCTCGGGCTTTGTAATGCGAGTAAGGTGCTTACAAGCCAAGCAGGAGAGGGTCTCGAACCCACTGCAGCCCCTTCCCCCAAATGCCAGCAATTTGGAGAAGGTTGCCATTTAAAAAAAAAAAAAAAAGACATCTAGGATTCCAGCCGGCTCGGGAAAGTTGCTTCTTTCCCAATTTGGCAAAAAGGGGAACATTAAATTTACAATTAATGGGATGGCCTTTGAGGACGGCTTGAAGTCGAGGGTGCAAGACAGTGGAATAAAATTCACCCCCTTTGTGTTTAAGAGGGGTGTGCAAGCAGGTTAGGAGGGAAGTAAGACAGGCTTCAGGTAACGTTGTGTAAGATAAGCGGTACTCAATACTCCAGCGTGTTTAAAAAAACAACAACATCCTCTTCCAAATAGCAGGAATTAAAAATGGAGGATTGGACTGTGGTCCAGCAAAGATAAATTACTTTAAAAAAAAAAAAGAAAAAGACAGCAGGAATATCTGCAGATCCTGAATCAGCAGCTATAGCCAGGCCGAGACGTGTAAAAATTAAAACCATTCTAACATTTTAAAACGGGGAAATCCACGGAGTTTTAGAAACGAGCAGAAAACGGAGGAAAACAGACTGATAGGATGGGAGCAAACGTTTAAACTGTGCCTCGCCGGTCGGCTCAGGATGGCGTCCCCCACGATGCCCGAGCAGCCATCAGTGCACGCTTCAGCTGTTCGTAAGTCACAAACATCACCACGTTCCAGGATCCCAGCCGAAGGAAGGAGGGTGTAAAGCTACGCGGGAGGGGGGGGGGAAAAAGGAAAATATTTGCTCAGGGAAATGAGTACGATGATTTAAGACGGCGGGTGGATTTCAACTCCCAGAATCCCCCAGCCAGCCAATTTCTCTCCCATTTTAACAGTGTTCTGGGAAATGAAATTAAAAAAATGGAATAGAGAGATACCTGCCAAATTCATCAAATTAATTGCTACCACCCCCTGGTTAAAAATATATATATATATAAGCGAAATACCCCTCACGCATCATCACAAAATCTCCAGAACTGTAAAGCCTACAAACTTGAAATTTGGCCCATATGTTCCTCTTGGCTTCTAGGGGCTCACTAAGAAAGGATTTTTCGAAACGACCATCAGAGCATTGAGAGTATTTCCTATATTATTATTATTGTTGTTATTAACACGCTCTGATGCTAAGGAGTTCTACTCCCCCTCCCCACCTGAAAGGAAATGTGCTCCTAATGCAAAACACGAGCAGAGGAGAAGAATTTCAGTTTCAGTTTCAGAGCACCAAGCAGCTTTAGTACAGAACAGTTGAGCTAAGCCACGCCCAGGCTCCTTGCTGTCTCCTTCTTGCTCACACAGCAAATACTGCTTCAGTTTCCAAACAGCCCTCAACTCTCTCACACACTGACAGGACGCTAGCCAGATGGATACCGATGGATGCTGGTAGGCAGAGGCAGAATTTTTTCCTCCCTTATTTTCCTCCCAAAAACTAAGCCCAACCACAGAGTTTCGTAGCGAAGAACGGGCATCGAGCTAGTCTTAAATATAACTTGGATAACATCCAGAGCGAAGAATGGGGAACTCTTGCTGAGTTCAAAGCCCCGAGACGGCAGCTGACTCACCCCTTGTAGAAAGACAGAGGTCCTTCATCCCGGAGCATCCTGAGGGCGCATCCTCCAGCGTTCCTGTACTGGCCGGGAGGAGAGTTCATGTACCTGGTTTTCACCACGTCAACTGGAGAGGCTATGACGGTGGTGCAGAAGCCGGCCCCGAAGGCGGAGAGGAAGTGGCAGGGGATGTCGTCTGCAGGAAGGGACACAAAGAGGGCCGGAGCACATGACTGGGATATAAACGGCCCTCCCGATGCGCTGAATTTCCATCGTTAAGTGAGTTTCACTACATTTTTACGACCTTTTTTGCCCCCCCGTCGTTAAGCCAAATCCCTGCCGTGGTAAAATTAGTTTAAAAGGTTATTCGGTGAATCTGACTTCCCCCCATTGCTGGTCAGGAGGTCCCAAAACCACAGGGACACTGCGACCGTCATAAATACGAGCCACTTGCCAAGCGGCTGAATTTTGATCATGTGACTCCCCCCCGGGAAGCGTGACCACGGTCACAAGTGCGAGGACCAGTTGGACGTCCGTTTTTCCGGTGCCGTTCTAACTTCCAACGGACGCTGAATGAACGGCTGTAGATCGAGGACTACCTGTGCACATGCACCCCCGCCCTCCTTTCCAGCTGCATTCCCACGAAAAGAACAGCACGGCGCCAGCTCAGTGCAGTCTATCTTTCTCACCTGTCATGAGACGGGATTTGAGGAGGGAATCTTTGATGATGTCATAGGTCACCAGTTCGGCACAATTCACAATGGCGTTTCGGGATACGTTGGGCAGCGTCCCTAATTGTGTGAGAGGAAAAAAAAAGGGGGGGTTGTGATGACCCAAAGGGATGTGACACAAAAATAACAGTCACCAAAGTAGAATAAATTCCCTTTAATGCCTCCAACTAGGCCCAAATGTCCAATTATCCTCGGCTGGAGATCAAACTCTTCCAAAAACAGTCTACGAAGGAAAGAAATGCAGTCCGGACCCAAAGTAAAGATAATTAGAAATTTTTTTTAAAAAAAAACACAAACCACACTGCAGTCATTAACACGACAGGCCAGGATGATAAATTGCAGACTTTCAAAGGATAACGCAGCACCCACAGTTGGGAGGAAGCCAAAACCCAGATAAGCCTCCACACAGATAATGCACGCTTTGCTTCCAGCAAGGAGCTGTGTGCAAACGCCCTTCTTATATTCTGTTCTCCCAGCTGCAACTAATGAAAGGGATCAGGGCCTTTTCTTCTCCCGTAAGCCATGTTGCTCCCTTCTCCGTTCCTCCCTGCGTGCCCTAGGATGAAGAGTGGATAGCCTCTGAATGCCCAGCCGGCCTGTGCCCTTCCCCCGTTTCTTCCACAGCCACCGGAGCCACACTCCCACTCCCTGTCAGCTGCTCAATCTCCCCGTCAGAGTCGGACTCCAACAAGGGCATGACAGAGGTTGTGAAAAAAGAGGAAGGCGGCATCCTTCCTTGCAGAGATTCAACAGGCCATGTGCAGAGTGTTCGGTCAATGGCTCAAAGTCTGTAGAGATTTCCCCATCATTCAGGTCACAATTGTCCCAAAAGTGTTTTGTTTTGTTTTTTTCAGGAGGCAACTGGACTTTTCTGGGTTTTTTTCTTTTGAAGAAATGTTGCTTCTCATCCAAGAAGCTTCCTCAGCTCTGACTGGAAGGTGGGGAAGGGAAGGATTGATACTCCTTGCAGACAGCTGGTCATTTGCATCCTTTGAGAGGGTCACTGAGGCCACTTGGAGGGGGGTGTCGCATCCGATGCAGGGATGGGGCCAGGGCCATCTGGGAGTTATGTGCTGACTCCGGAGCCTTCAGAATCTGACAGCAGTGAGGCAGAGGAACAGTGGGAGCCTGTTCCCAGTGCGCGCTTCCTCAGAGCTGCCAGAAGGCAAGAACAGTTAAGACAAAAGGGGCGACTCGGGAGTAAGGCTGGGAGGTGATTGGGCCCTCCCGTAGGACATAGAGGAGGAGCAAAGGGACAGGAGCCTTTGCAGGAAGCAACGCTGTTCACTCTGTTCGGATTAAACCTTGAAGCTCTGTGTGGACTTTGTACTTCGGTTGGCTCTTTCCAGTTAATTTGGCCCTTTAGTTGTTGGCAGCAATTCAAAGGAGAGAAAGGTAGGTGCTTATCTCGAGGAACTATTTGGGACTCATTAGGGCTGGGAATGAACATAATTCCCAGCGTTGAAATAAAACAAGAGTGTTTGGACTAAAGATGTGATTAATTACGGTCTCAGGAAGCTTTGCTCAGAACAATTTGAGCCCCAAATGGAGATGGCTTACACAAGATTGGGGCGGGAGTTCCTGGTATAAGGCCGGGGGAAGGTCCTGGTCTTTGCCCCTCACTCACCTTTCCACAAGCCCCGGACCCCTTCTTCCTTGGCAATGGTCTTGTAGGCATGCAAAGTGCCTTGGTAGCGCCGGCCAGCATCTGTCCGGATCTGGGCCTGGAATCGCACTTTGACCACGTCCGTGGGCTGGGCCACCATCACCGCCATCGCCCCTGTGGTGCAACCGGCAAGGAGCCGGCTACCCACGCCGGCATCTGCCAAAGTCAGGAAGAGAGCGAGAGAGAGAGAGCAATTCACTAGCAGCCCAGTAGCACCGTTAAACCAGAAATGAACCCATTGTTCCAGCAAGGAAGACTGAGAACGGAAGAATACCCTGGCCAAATTTTACTACAGGAAGCCCTCAACTTACGACAGTTCATTTAGCGGCCATTTGAAGTGACAGTGGCAGTGAAAAAAAGGGGGCTGGTGACCTTTTCTCACACTTACGACCACCATAGCATCCCCAGAGTCACATGATCAAAATTCGGACACTCGGCAACTGACTTGTATTTATGACGGTTGCAATGTCCCAGGGGTCAGGTAAACCCTTTTTGTGACCTTCTGACTGGCAAAGTCAATGGGGAAGCCAGATTCACTTAACAATTGCGGTGATTCACTTAACAACGATGGCAAAAATGTCGTAAAACAAGACCAAACTCACTTGACCATAGTCTCATTTATCAACCTTACTTTTTGTGCTCAATTTGCAGTTGTGAGTCAAGAGCTACTTGCAAAGTCAATTGGGAAGCCAGATTCACTTAACAATTGTGGTGGTTCACTTAACAACAGCAAAAAGGTCGTAAAATGAGACCAAACTCCCTGAACAACACTCTCGCTTTTCAACCTTCTATTTTATGCTCCATTGTAGTTGTACGTCAAGAACTACTTGCCTTCCCAAACTGGACTTGGGAGGGAAACCTGCCTGCCCCACCGGGCTTCTGGGGCCCGGTGCCAACTTACGCTCCGAGCCTTTGGTGTAGAAGTGTTTCACCGAGTCGTAGAGGCCGATCCGGACCGAGGCAAAGCTCATCTGGCGCTGGAGACCGGCCACCAACCCGTTGTAGAGGCTCTTGGGACCCTCGTTCTTCACCATCGTGGCCATGGTGCCAAAGACCCCCCTGTACTGTGCTGTTTTGGGGGCGACGTGGGATTTCTTCTCTCCTTGGATCTGAACAAGAGAGAGAAATGGAGGAAGGATAAGACTAGAGGGTTGCGAGGAACCTTGGAGGTCTTCTAGTCCAGCCCCCTGATCAAGCAGGAGAATCCCACCCCTGTGGTAGACAAAACAGTTCTCCAATCTTTTCTTGAAAACCTCAGGTGAATGGAGCACCCCTGACGTGTGAAGGACAACGGGTGCCCCAAAGTGGATTTAATCCAAGTTGTTGTGGTCCGCAGCCTGTGCAGACGGCAGCGGAAACGGACAGTGGGGAAGAACAGGGACCAGTCCGGGGGTCTGGAGAGGACTCGGACGAGGTTCCTACATCCGATGCAAAGATGGAGCCAGGACCATCTGAGAATTGTGTGCTGACTCCGGAGCCTCCGGAGCCTCTGGAGTATGGCAGCAGCGAGGCAGAGGAGCAGCGGGAGCCTGTTCTCAGTGTGCGTACGCACAGAGCTGCTAGAAGAGCAGCTGAGACAAAAGGAGCTAAGGCTAGGAGATGATTACCCCTCCCATAAGACATAAAGGAGGATGTTAGGAATATAAGTCACCTAACAGGTATTTGGGTTAGAAATATATAAACCAGGATAAACATTTTAAAACTGTACCTTTAAGAAAATGAAAAACTGTAATTAGGTGTGGTTTCTCAAAGGGCCACAAGATTGAGATTTGGGGCTAATTTCTCAATCTTGATCCCTTTGCGGACAGGAGTGTCCAACTAGCAACCTTCTCAACCAGAGGAGGAGGAGTCCTCAAGTAAGGACCAGGGGCTCACGTGTTCCCCTTTTGCGACCTTCTAACCAGCAAACTCCAGGGGAAGAAGCCGGATTCACTTCACAACCGTGTTAGTAACTTAACTGTGCCTGTTTTAGAGTTGCCGTGAACAGAAAGGGTGGTGGAAAGAAACTTGAAAGAGCACTGCAGCGGTTTGGAACTGAAAGTGCATTCCATTTGTATCTTGCAAAGATGATAACTCAGCTACTGGAATATTTCTGCCTTGCAAATCTCTCATTGGAGAATGTGATTGAGGACTCTTGGCTATGAATGTGTCTCATTGGAGAATATGAATTAGGATCCACCCAGAAGGGTGAAAAGGGGTCATAGGTGATAGTGAATCACGGTGTCTCAGAATCAGCTTCCTCCAGGTCGTGCTGACAAGTTCGCTCCTCATAAATCCCTCGAAGTTTTTGAAGCTTGGCT
The DNA here is from genome assembly GCF_900518725.1 of Notechis scutatus. The sequence goes on along the minus strand of NW_020717156.1, from coordinate 175,191 downwards.
TGAGGCTCCCGAATTTAATGAGGGCAACTGCCGGAATCCTGACACTGCAGGGATTCACCTTAACAACGGAGCCGAGAAAGGTCCTAAAATGGGGCAAAACTTACTTAGCGAATATTTTACTTAGCCACAGAAACGTTAGGTTCAATGATGGTCATAACTCAAGGACTACCTGGAGGTCTGGCAAACCATAAAGTTACCAACTTTAGCCATTCGTAAGACACCATGATGGTCTGCCACTGACATGACCTGATCCAAGAATTTCCCAGCTAGCTTTAAGCCTTCTCCCACCTGATGCCTCCTGAAGATGTTTGGAGGAGGCCAAACCTAGTTGGCCCCTGAGGTTAATCCTGGCTTCTAGCAAATGCCATCACTCGGCTAAACAACTAATTCCCCCAACACTGTCAAACCACCGAGTAGGGCTGTATTACTTCTGTATTATCCTTCTTGTCTTTCCTATTACCTATTTCCTTAGCTTCTAATGGCTCTAATTTTGTGGCTTGTATCTTATGGTTTATATTGTTTTATTTAGTATCCTGGTATGATTTATGTGGATTGCTTATTTGGTATCCTATCACCAAGTGCTATATCTTATGATTAATGCATTTCATGATTATGATCATGATTTATCACTTGTTGCTTATATGTACAGTGAGAGCTTATGTTTTCCTTCCTTTGTTTTTCTACTCTCCTCTTCTCCCTATTCTACTCTCCTCTTCCCTATCCTTTCCTTCTCTCCTCTCCTCTCCTTCCCTTCCCTCTCTCCTCTCCTCTCCTTCCCTTCCCTCTCTTCTCTCCTCTCTCCCCTATATTACTCTCTTCTTCCCTATCCTTCCCTCTCTCCTCTCCCCTATTCTTCCCTTCTCTCCTCCTTCCCTTCCCTCTCCTCTCCCCCTACTCTACTCTCTTCTTCCCTCTCCTTCCCTCTCCTCTCTTTTCTCCTCTCCCTTGCTTCCCTTCCCTCTCTCCTCTCCCCTCTCCTCTCCTCCCCTTCTCTCTCTCAGATTACAGATAATCAGAGTTGGAAGGGACCTTGTAGGTCATCTAGTCCAACCCCCCGCCCAAGCGGGAGACCCTACACCATTTCTGACAAATGGCAGTTCAATCTCTTCTTGAAAGTCTCAAGTGATGAAGCTCCCACAACTTCCGAAGGCGACTTCTGTTCCATTGGTTGATTGTCCTCACTGTCAGAAAGTTTCTCCTTATTTCTAGGTTGAAAAATCTCTCCTTGTTCAGTTTCCATCCATTATTATTCCTTGTCTGGCCTTCGGGTGCCTTGGAAAATAGCTTGACCCCTTCCTCCTCTCTGTGGCAGCCCCTCAAATATTGGAAGACCGCTATCCTGTCTCCCCTGGTCCTTCTCTTCACTCGACTAGCCAGGCCCAGTTCCTGCAACCATTCGTGTATGTTTTAGCCTCCAGTCCCCTAATCATCCTGGTTGCTCTTCTCTGCACTCTTTCTAGAGTCTCAACATCTTTTTTATAATGTGGTGACCAAAACTGGATGCAGTACTCTAGGTGTGGTCTTACTAAGGTCTTACTCTCCCCTCCTTTCCTTCCCTTCTCTCTCTCCTCTCCTCTCTCCTCTCCTTCCCTCTCTCCTCTCCTCTATTCTTCCCTCCCCACTCTCTCCTCCTCTCCTCCTCTCCACTTCACCCTACCCTTCCCCTATCCTATCCTATCCTATCCTATCCTATCCTATCCTATCCTATCCTATCTCCTTCTTCTCTTCTCCACCCATCCTTCTTCTACTCCACTCCACTCTTTGGAGAGCCAACAGTGGAGGGCATCACCAGGCGCTGACCTGTAACCGGACTTTTGCCGTGTCCAGAGGGAAGGTGATCAGGTCGGCGATGCAGGCCGCCGTCCCGGCACCCAAGAACTTGACGGTCGCCGTTGGAGGGACGTCGGAGGGCTTGAATCCAACCATGGTGAGAGGCTCGGGAGGGTTTCAGGCGGAGACGATGGAGCGAAGGGTTCAAAAGCAGCCAGCAAAAGGATCGAGAGAGACAGAAGATCGGAGGAAGGAGCTCTGTCTGTATACGGAGGGGAAAAAAGGAGGAGAAAATTCATTGTTTGAAGTCTGATCAGGGGTGGGATTCTGCTGGTTTGGGCACCGGAAGGCAAGACAAGGAATGATGGATGGAAACTGATCCAGGAGAGATTCAACCTGGAAATAAGGAAGAATTTCCTGACTGGGAGAACAATCAACCCATAGAACGGAAGTTGCCTTCAGAAGTTGTGGGAGCTTCATCCCTGGAGGCTTTCAAGAAGAGACTGGACTGCCACCTGTCAGAAATGGTGTAAGGTCTCCCGCTTGGGGGGGGGGTTGGACTAGATGACCTACAAGGTCTCTTCCAACTCTGATTATCTGGTATCTGTTGTTTTTAAACATAGGAATTCAAAGATGATAAATCTTTATGTTTTAACGCCTTTATAAGGCCGAAGTGGTTGGTGAAAGCCGCCTCCAGTCAACCTTTGTTACAGATGATGTGACAAATATATATATAAATAAATAAAAACCCATGCTTCAGGGGTTATTTCTTCCCTGCCCAAATGAGTCAGCAAGGTCTTGCTTTTGAGGAAGTGACCAAGGCAAGAACATGTTACAAGGTCAATTTTGTAATTTGCAAACTCCGGGTGTCCCCATCAGGGCTTCAACCCCATTTTATTTATGATTTTCTCAGAAAGGAGGAAGGGCAAAGTTGACTGTTTGGATAGAAATGTATGTCAAAGAAGAGACACCACATTCACTGTTTTTAATGTTTATATTCAATAAAATTTATTTTTAAACAAAAAATAAAATAAAAAATGGGCTAAAACTCACCAATGCCTTGCTTTAAAAAAAAAACAAAAGTCCCATTTTTTTTCTCTCAATTTGACAAGCTAAGCTTGAGGATGTAAACTTTGGCTGAGGGTTTGACATTTTATTAATGTGCAATAATTGCTTAGCTGTCTGTGGTCATAAATCAAGTACTCGCTGTGCCAAGCCACTTTAGAAGTTACCTTTTCAAGACTCGAAAAACCAGAATTTACCTTATTCAAGTATGCCAGGACCAATCGATCGATCGGTTTTGATCAAGCTTCTCTAAAGGTTTCCCATTTGTCAAACTGATTCGACACAAATTCAGCCGAACTCCCTCGACGTGCCATAGAAAGAAGAGCAGGAAAAGGACACCGAATAATCATAATATTTATCCTGCAGAAATAAAAGAATAAAGGAGAATACCTGAATATAATGCACGGCTATTATTGATTATTCGTTATGATCAATGATGATGAATTAGGGCGACTTTCCAGATTCAAGAAGAGATTGGACTGCCATTTGTCAGAAATGGTGTAGGACCTCCTGCTTGGATGGGGGGGGGGTGGACTAGATGACCTACAAGGTCCCTTCCAAATCTTTTAGTCTGTTATTATTGTGTTATTCAGAAGTAGTGGGAGCTCCATCCCTGGAAGCATTCAAGAAGAGACTGGACTGCCCATCTGTCAGAAATGGTGTAGGGTCTCCCGCTTGGGCGGGGGGCTGGACTAGATGACCTACAAGGTCCCTTCCAACTCTTTTATTCTATATTCAATGGAACGACTTGCCTTTGGAAGTTGTGGGAGCTTCATCCCTGGAGGCTTTCAAGAAGAGACTGGACTGCCATTTGTCAGAAATCGAGTAGGGTCCCCTGTTTGGGCGGTGGGTGGGACTAGATGACCTACAAGGCCCCTTCTAATTCTATTCATCTGTAAATCTGAAATCGATGTTTCTCCACCGACCGGGAGCGACTTTAAGATGGGTGGACTTCAACTCCCAGAATTCCCCATGGCTGGCTGAGGAATTCTGGGAGTTGAAGTCCACCCATCTTAAAGCTGCCAAACTTGGGGGAAAAAACACTACCTTTAGATTGAACATTGGGAGATCTTGGGAGACCCCAGCAAAGGCTCCATTTTTGACCAGCTGTGATTTGCATCACACCAACAATTTTTTTTTTTTGCTACACTGATGTCACACTGTCACACACATTTCCCAGAAACGGAACCAGCTGAGGAAAACAGAAACTAAAAAAAAAAAAAACCAAAAAGTTCCTTTTTTTTTTTTTTAAGTGAAACCAGACATTGCCAAGATGGCACCAGATCCAGGGCAGCTTCCAAGCAGCACCCCAAAATAAAAATAATAAAAATATTTAGGCCAACTAGAAAAGGAGGCTGGGAAGATGTTACAGGTAACTTTTTTTCCTGAAGTGAAAAAAAAAAATATCCTTCCTTCGTTTCCCCCTTTCCTGATTTTATGGGTGATCTCTAAGGAAATCTTGCTCACCCCAATTTTACCCAGTTTTTGCCATTGGCAGCAAGTTGGAAAAGGAGCTTACAGGCGGCAGTTCTCAACTTACAACAATTTTTTTAGTGACCGAAATTACATCACTGGAAAAAAAAGTGACGTAGGATCATTTTTTTTCACACTTACGACCATTGCACCATCCCTGTGGCCAAGCAATCAAAATTCAGAGGCTTGGCCACTGACTCATATTTAGGACGGATGTGTCACTTTTTGCGACCTTCTAGGAAGCAAAGTCAACCGGATTCACATAACGACCGGGCTTGAACTGCATCAATTCACTTAGCAACATTGGGAAGAAAGGTCGTAAAATGAGGCAAAACTCGCTTAACAAATGACTCACTTTGAAAGACAGAAATTTTGGCCTCGGTTGTGGTCATAAGACAAGGACTGTATTGGGAGAAAGTAGCTTGCTGGTCAATGGGAGGAAACCCCTGCACTTAAAACACACATTTGTAAAATGGAAGAATACACTATTGGCCTTGGTTACAAAAATCCTGGTTAATTTTTTTTCAATAATATTTTAGTTATTTTTCCAAACGATATCAGATAACTTGCATTAATACAAAACCAAGACCCAAAGAAAGAATGTATAAAAATACAAGATCTACTGCAATTTAAATAGAAGATCTACTGCAATTTAAATAGATCCACTGCAATTTAAATAGAAGATCCACTGCAATTTAAACAGAAGATCCACTGCAATTTAAATAGTATACACATACATACATACATACACATGTCAACATTTACCATACATAATACACCAAATTATAATTTATTACTATTAAATAAACCACAAACTCCACCCGCATTGGATAAAATTGTGGTCCCTACTTCTAAAATCCCATTAATTCATCTGTGATTATTATTATTATTTTCTTAATGTGGGAACTGTGAAGAGGCCTGGCTAATTCAACAGCTGTTGGGTTCTTCATGTGTCTTGATCACATCAACCATAAATAACTTTAACCTTCAATCCCCAATTTGTAGAGCAGTGCAATTAACCACCTGCTTTCTTAATTAAAAAAAACTGCTTAAAACACACAGAGACACAAACACCCAAATTATGCTTTTTAAACCAAAGAGCAACTTGGTAAAAACTGTGTTTGGAATTTTAATCTTGATTCTTGGAGGTACCCAAGAGGTAAGCCTGAGATCTGATTTTGCAGCTGATGGGGATGAACCAATTTATTTTAAAGATGGTTTATTGACCAAAACAGGAAGCTGGGCTCATCTATCACCCCAAAATAGGTAAGTATCATCAAATGGCCCAGTTCACACCTCAAACATTAGTGGGATTAAGGAAGGACCCCAAAAAGAGAAAGCAAGGAAGGGACCCAAAATGTTCCAAGGAGAACAGGTAAGCTCCCTATGCCAGCAAACCATGGGGTGGATCCACACAACACGTTTAGCCTGGTTACTAAAACTATAAACCGTTTTGTGGCATGGCAGAATAGCAAAACCAGGCAAAGAAAGAAAAAAAAAAACATTCATCCAATTCACCAAAAGCCTGAAAAGAACCCAAGTTAAAACAAACCAAGATTGGGATGCTTGGGGGAATGCATCATTCCTGCATT
>NW_020717156.1:53788-75271 GCF_900518725.1 Notechis scutatus | reverse complement strand
TTCCAAAGTCACCCAGCTGGCTTTCATGCCTAAGGTGGGACTAGAACTCACCATTCTCCTGGGTTCTAGGCCAGCACCCCAGAACTAGAACTCACTTAGGACTAGAACTCACCGAATCCCGGTTTCTAGCCTAGCACCTTAGAACTTGAACTTACTTAGGATTAGAATTCACCGTTTCCAGGAGATTACCCCAAAGTCACCCAGCTGTTCTTCATACCTAACGTGGGACTAGAACTCACCATCTCCTGGTTTCCATTCTGGTGCCTTCACCACTAGAGCAAAACGACTGATCTGTAGCCACCTTAAAAAATGGTTTTTGGGTCTTCCTCCTGCATGATGGTTTATGGGGCTCCCTGCTCTCTGATTCAAAGAACAATTCACCTGGAGTCCAGGGAAGGGGACGAGTTGACAGGGCTGATTAAAACTCTCACCTCTTCTTAGCCAAAGCTGGCCTGGGGGGTTTCCCACTGGGGCTCTTTGGATTGGGGGTACTCTGAGCGCTGTCCTCGCGGGGGGCCCCCCTTAGGGTCTCAATCACCACTCTGGCTAAGCGGATCCGGCCCAGCGTGGCCAGCCTGTCAAGGCTCAAATGGACAGCTTGGGTTTCGCCGGGGGCCTCTGGGAAGGCCTCACCAGGACGGGGTTTAGCAGGGGAACGGCTGAAAAGAGAAACGAGAAAAACGTCAGACGCTTTTAAGCGCCACAGCTTTAGGACCACTGTTCAAGTGCTTGCAGGCCTCATCAGGGGCATGGTAGTCCTCGACTTTACAACGGTTTGTTTAGTGACCGAAATTAGAACAGCCCCGAGAAGAGTGACTTAGGACCGGTTTTCACGCTGGCGACTGAAGGATCACCCATGGCTGGGAGTAGCACCTCGACTTCAACCCAAAGGAAAGAACTGATATTTTCCATGCCTCCAGAAGTTGTGACTGGAGGCCTTTAAGAAGAGATTAGACCGCCGTTGGTTTGAAATGGTATATAGGGTGTCCAGTTTGAGAAGTTTGAGGTCCCTTCCAACTCGGATATTGTTTAATGAAAAGAAGAGCTTAGGAGTGACATGATGGCAGCCTTCCAGTATTTGAGGGGCTGCCCCAAAGAAGAGGCAGTCAAGCTATTCTCCAAAGCCCCTGAAGAGGCAGGACAAGAAGCAACGGGTGGAAACTCATCACGGAGAGAAGCAACTTGGAACTAAGGAGGAATTTCCTAAGAGTGAGGACAATGAGCCAGTGGAACTATTTGCCACCAGAAGTCATGGACGTTCCATCCCTGGAGACTTTTAAGAAGAGATTGGACAAATATCTGTCCGAAATGGCATAGGGTCTCCTGCTTGAGCAAGGGGTTGGTCTAGAAGACCTCCGAGGTCCCTTCCAACTCTGTTCTTATGTATTTTTACAAAACGTTGGGTTTTTTTTGGTACTGAAACAGGCAATTCAACCTATTTGGGCCCAGGCTTCAAAAAAGAGAAGAGAAGAGAGTCCTGGGGGAATTGTGTTCTTTACTGACCAGCAAAAGGTGTATTTTGAAAATATGCAATGCTTAGGTTAAAGGATGGGATACGAACTGACCCTTTACTGGTGCACAAGAACAACACCAGAGGCTGCCCCATGGCTGGAAGAGAGTCCAGAAGAACTATTTTACCTGGCTCTTGTCTCCAAGGCCTTCTTTTTCCGCCTGGGAGGACTCGACTCCAAAGCCTTTGGTGACCTCTGATGTTTTGGACCCTGAGGATGACTTAGTTTTCCAGCGCCGTCCTCCTCCTCCTCCTCGTCACTAAAAATGTCGCTGACGCCGCCATCTGATTTCTGAAGGAAATAATCAAGAAAAACAAACAAACATTACAAGAGAATACTTGTAGCTCGGGGCTAAGTGGTGGGGTCCTTGGGGCTCCTTAACCTTGCCCGCTTTCTCGCAGACGTTTCATGACCCAACTAGGGAACAACATCAGTGCTAGAAGGGGAGAGGGGTTTGCTTTCTGTTTTTTAAACCCCACTCCCTTCTAACACTGGTGATGTTCCTTACTTGGGTCATGAAACGTCTGCAAGGAAACAGCCAAGCCCAGGGGTTGGAGGAGGAGGAGGAGGAAGAGGAGGAAGAGAATTGCGAGGTTCTTAATACTCTCTCTGAAACTTAGTTGTTTTCTTGCAGACGTTTCACTACCCGACTAAGTAACATCATCAGTGGTAGAAGGGCGTGGGGGTGGAGGAGGAGGAGGAGGAGAAGGACAATGATTGTGGGGTTTGATGCTCTCTCTGAGCTTGATTATTTTTCTTGCAGACGTTTTATGACCCAACTATGTGACATCATCAGTGCTAGAAGGGAGAGGGGTTTGCTTTCTGCTTATAAACCCCACTCCCTTCTAGCATTGATGATGTTTGTTGGCTGGGTCATAAAACGTCTGCAAGGAAACAGCCAAGCCCAGAGAACACCAGGGACCCCCACAAAACAAACATGATTATACACTGAAACAAGGCAGGGAAAACTTATGGAGTAGAATTTCTGCCGCTCATTCCGATCCCTCGACCAGCGGTAGACGAAGGACGTTCCTTATTTTCCAGCGGGGAAAATAAGCCACAATTTACCCAACGGACTCCATCAAATCCAATGTTAACCCAAACAGGAATTAACGGAGTGTATGTGGGCCTGTCAGTTTATGTTGGTTTATATTATGCCAACTGGAAAAAGATACTGGAGCCTGAAATACGGACATCTGATACAGCTTCATCCACAAGCCCAAGTTTGGAGACCCTGGATGAGGAATTCTGGGAGTTGATGTCCACTAGTCTTACAATTGAAGTCTACAAGTCTTAAAAGTTCCCAGTTTGGAGACCCTGGATGAGGAATTCTGGGAGCTGAAGTCCACTAGTCTTACAATTGAAGTCTACAAGTCTTAAAAATTCCCAGTTTGGAGACCCTGGATGAGGAATTCTGGGAGTTGAAGTCCACTAGTCTTACAATTGAAGTCTACAAGTCTTAAAGTTCCCAGTTTGGAGACCCTGGATGAGGAATTCTGGGAGTTGAAGTCCACTAGTCTTACAGTTGAAGTCTACAAGTCTTAAAGTTCCCAGTTTGGAGACCCTGGATGAGGAATTCTGGGAGTTGAAGTCCACTAGTCTTACAGTTGAAGTCTACAAATCTTAAAGTTCCCAGTTTGGAGACCCTGGATGAGGAATTCTGGGAGCTGAAGTCCACTAGTCTTATAGTTGAAGTCCACAACTCTTAAACTGTCAAGTCTGGAGACCCCCTAATGTACCCCAATGTGTCCAAAGTAAGACTTTTCTAATCAGACAGATGACTTGTTAGTAATGGAGGGTTGTCTAAGAATATTACCACAGTAAAGGGGTTCCCCCATCCGCACACCTTTTCCACTCACCTGAGCCGTGTAGAACAAATTTTCCAAGAGACTCTGGTCGTAATGTGGGTCATTCAATTCACTGTCACACAAGTGACTCAAAGGGGAAAGTGATCCGGGAGGGGAACCGGCCCCGTCCACGAGATGATCCGGGGATAAATCAGAACTGTAGAGATAGAAAGAGGGAAAGTTCTCCACAGGCACTATATTTTTTTTATTTTTATTATTTTTATTTTTATTTTTATTATTATTATTATTATTATTGTTGTTGATGTTGTTGTTGTTGTTATGTTGTTGTTGTTGTTGTTATATTATTATATTATATTATATTATCCCCAATTTACAACCATTCATTTAGTGACTGTTTAAAGCAGGATTGTCTCCAAACTCGGCAACTTTTAAGACACGTGGACTTCAACTCCCAGGATTCCTCAGTCAGCCATGTCACTTAAACCAGTGGTCGCCAACCAGGGGGCCAGGGACCACTGGTGGTCCAAGAGAAAATGTTGGTGGTCCACAGAGAAATGTCCCCCCCAAAGCAATTAATCCAGGCTGCGCAGGAACGCAAGGCTTGCGTCGCTTGCGTTGCGAACAACACGAGGTAGTGGGGGGAGGGGGGAAAGGGCGAAGGGGGGGGGGAACTTGCCCCACTCACCCCACGCGCCTGGCCTGGCCACCGGGCTGCTTCTTTCCGCTTCTTTCTTCTTCTGCTTTTGGCTGTACCCAACAAAAGGAGCCAAAGTCTTTCTTTCTCTCCTCCAAACTCCGCCAGAAATGAGTCTTTGGGACCCTGCAAGGCCTCCTGCTCCAAGAGGCTGCGCTGGCAAAGACTCCTTTCTGGCAGAGTTTGGGGGAGAGAAAGAAAGACTTCTGCGGCTCCTGCTGCTTTCCTTGCATGAAGCCAAAAGTCTCTCTCTCTCTCTCTCTCTCTCCCCCTGAGAACGGAGCTGGAGAGGGTGTCCTGCGATCCCAAATAAAGAACGATCAGTTGGTAGGAAAACGGGGTGGGGGATTTTCCTGCAGACTTTTTTGGGGGGATTTCCCCAGGGTCTCTGGTTTGCGGGATTTAAAAGTATGTGTTTGGGGGTCCCTGAGGTCCAAAAGGTTGGCAACCCCTGACTTAAACGACTGCCTCACTTAGCAACAGAAATTTTGGGCTCAATTGTGGTTGTAAGTTGAGACCTACCCCGGAAATATTAAATTTTGGAAAATTCCTGAGGCAATTCCCCCCCCCCCCAAAAGGGGAGCCAGACCAATATATATATATCTCACCCGCCCAGCAGAAGCTCGACTGCTTTCTTTTCAGCATCCAAATCGAATTCTGAACATTCACGCCATGGCTCAAAAGAATCTTCACACGTAAGGCCAGAGTTCTTCAGAGTTCTGGATAGAATATTAGAATACAGAAAAGAAAGGAAGATGTGAGGGATCAAAAGCGTTATCTGGAGGGAGAATGCGATCCCCTAAAATGAGGTTAAGAACAATAATTCACCCAATAGGTTTAACAGGATTTTTTTCAGTGTAGTGGCACTATCAATATCTGTCTAGGAAAAAGGGCAACAGAAGACAAAGGGGCTTTTACATAGGGAATGGGATATAAATGAAAGTCTTAATTATTTAGACTGTTTTAAGGTATCGTTTATAATTTTCTAGATTTGGGGAACCCAAAGGTGCTTTTTTCAAGAGGCAATTGGACTTTTTTGTTTTTTTCTTTTGAAGACATTTTACTTCTCCTCCAAGAAGCTTCTTCAGCTCTGACTCGGATGATGGGGAAAGGAAGGATGGATATTCCTTGCAAACAGAACTGGTCATTTGCATCCTTGTTAGAGGGTCGTTGAGGCCACTTGGAGGTTTATCTGTGTCCTCAGGATCACCTGAGTGGTGCAAAGGGTTCCTGTAGTCTGCAATATTTTACTCTGGAAATCCGTTCCTGCTCCCACACCGTTCAAAGGGGGTTTATCCCAAATTGTACAGCTAAAAGTGTGCAGAGGTTCTCGATCCTCCAGGTCATGGTTGTCCCAAAAGTGCTTTTTTTCCAAGAGGCAACTGGACTTCCTTGTTCTTCTTTAAAGACATTTTGTTTCTCACCCAAGAAGCTTCTTCATCTCTGACTGGATGGTGGGGAAGGGAAGGATTGATATTCCTTGCAGACGGCTGGTCATTTGCATCCTTTGAGAAAGTCATTGAGGCCACTTGGAGGTTTTATCTGTGTCCTCGATGTCACCTAAGTGGTGCAAATAGGCGTGGAGCCTTCCTGGAACTGCTGAAAGGACTGTGCTGTAGACTGGAGATAGGTGATGTGATATCTCTCCCCCTCTGTTGAGGGAGGGCTGCTCAATTTTGACATAGATGGCCTCTTGGACCCCTCTTCTTTCAAACCGTGGGGGCGGGGGGATATGACAGCCTGCTCTCAACAGAGGGGGGGGGATATGACATCATCTATCTCCCGTTTTACAACAGTCCTTTCCGCAGTTCCAAGAAGGCTCCATATCCATTTGCACCACTCAGGTGACCCTGAGAGGACCCAGACAAACCTCCAGGTGGCCTCAACGACCCTCTAAAAAGGATGCAAATGACCAGTTCTGTCTGCAAGGAGTATCAATCCATCCATCCTTCACCATCCAGTCGGAGCTGAAGAAGCTTCTGGGATGAGAAGCGAAATGTCTTCAAAAGAAAAAGCAGAAAGTCCAAGTGCCTCTTGAAAAAAAAAAAAAGCACCTTTGGGACAACCTGTTGCGGGTCTGAGGTTTGAGCCTGCTTTGTTAGAGGACGAAGACTCGGACAATGGGGAAGAGGAGGATTTGGAAATGCCTTCTTCTCCAGGACCTTCCTCTTCGGCAATGCCTTCCTCCCTGATTGTGCCTCAGGTGTCGGCAGATAACCGGGAGGGAAGACCTGAAGCTAATCAAGAAAAGGAGGAGGGCGTATCAGAGTCTCTGACTTAGAATCAAGCAGAGGAATGCTGGCTTGATGCGAGGCAACGTCGCAGGCAAAAGTGCGAGCTGCGACGCAGAAAGAAGGGACGAATCAGAGACTGAGCTGAGGGACTGACACGCCCCACAGGGAATAAAAGTGGGCGTGTTCGCTCTGGGGACTTGTTCGGGACAACGTGTGACTTAGTGAGAGGAGCTCCGGATTATTCTGTGTGATTTATATTCCTGCTTTCTTGTCGGACTTGGCAGACAGCATGTGAGGGACTGCCAAGAATTTTATCGGCTCAAGGAGTTAACTCTATAATTACTGGATTTGCTTGCTTGTTTGCATTCAGTTGGAAATTTGGACTTCTCACCTCTTTTGTACAGGTGAGACATAACACAACCAATCAGCTGGAGGGCTGAGAATCTCATCGACATTCAGATTTGAGGAAGGGACACGGCAACTTTCGGTAAGTCCATGCAAATATGCCAAGCGGTCAAATTCTAATCACGTGATCCTGGGGAATCTTGTAATGGTTGCTAAGTGTGAAAACTGGTCAAAAGACACTTCTTCCGATGCTTTGTTGTAAATGAATGTCTCTAAGTTGAGGACTACCGATAGCAGAAATTGACAGATTGATTTTGCCTTGACTTCAGGTCTCTCTGAAAATAACTCGGTCTTCAACACCAATAAGACCAAAAGGAGCTGATAGTGGACTATATAGAAGGAACAGATCAGACGTCCAGCCTTTGCTTATCAAGGGAGACCGAGGGGAGCAAATGGCCAGTTTTAAGTTTCTGGGTGTTACCTTAAAAGAGGACCTGACCTGGGGGTGCTCACATTGCAGCCTTGGTCAAAAGGGCCCAGCAGAGATTAGACTACCTGAGATTTCTCAAAAAACAACTGGATTAAAAAACTGCTGGTGACCTTCTACCGCTGCCCCATAGGGAGTATCTTAGCTTACTGCACATCTGTGTGGGGTTTGCCAGTTACACAGGGGCAGATAGGACAGCGGTCCAGAGGGTGAACATCATTGCCCAAAAGATCATTGGTTGCCCTCTCCCCTCTTTGGAAGAGCTTTAAGAAAGTTCAAAACATTTTCAAAGATCCATCTCATCCTGGGAACCCCCTTTTTTTTTTAACTATTACCACCTGGCAGACAGTACAGGACAATAATAAAAACAAGGACAAACAGGCTGAAAAACAGCTTCTATCCCAGGGCAAGCAACTCTATTGCAATTCTACTGTAGAGTGCAATATTCATCCAATAGCAGGGGTTTTCCATTCAATGTGTGGAGTGTGAAGGATGTGTGTTTGTGTTTATTTTCATGGTTATGATGTGCTCTAAAGACGGTGTTTGATTTCGTTGTACGAGGTGCAAGGACAATAAAGTAAAGTAAAGTAAACGGTCACCATTTTTAAACTCTGGAGACGCACCGCATCCCATTTTCTTGGAGACTCAAACCTCCCCTCTTGCCACTCACTTTCCAGCTTGTCGGGAGAGGTCCGGCTTTGCAGGAAGTTGAGCCTCATAGCGTTCGATGACGGGATCCGGATTAGATGTCATGACGGACACAGCCATGGCGTTTCGCAGCCGGTTCCCTCGATCCAAAAGGTCTCGAAAGAAGAGAAAGGAAATCCAGATGAAAAAAAAACAACACAAAGGAACCATCCACTCTGCCCGACTGCAGCCCTCTTTTTAGGATCAAAGGCAATATGTCCTTTAAAAAAAAAATACTGATAGTCCTCGACTTATGACCACAATTGAGCCCAACGTTTCTGCTGCTAAGCAAGACGGTTGTTAAGTGAGTTTTACCCCGCTTTACTGCCTTTCTTGCCATAGTTGTTAAGTGAATCGCTTCAGTTGTTAAGTGAGCAGCACGGTCATTAAGCAAATCTGTCACCTTCAAGAAGTGAGGGGAGCCAAATGTCAACTCATAAAATATTTCTATGGTCTTTTAGAGTTGCCATTAAAAAGGGAGGGGGGGGGGAAAGGGGGTTTGAAAGACCAGAGCGGCAGCTCGGAAATGGAAAGTACATTCCATAAACAGTTTTTCAAAGATAGTAACTAGGGGACTGAAGTGTCTGCCGGGCAAATATCCAACTGGAGAGCATGATTGAGGACTTGTAGCTAGGGAGGTGTCCCATTGGAGAATATGAATTACGATACACTCAGAAAGATGGGAGGGAAAACCAGGGTCAAGGGTGAAAATGAATTATGTATCTTAGAGTTGGCTCCACCCAGGCAGTGCCGGACATGTTAACTCCCAATAAATCTGTTCAGAGTTTTGGAAGGTTGGCTTGAGACTCAGGATTTAATTGGGGGGGGGGGGTAACTGCCGGAATCCCCCCCTCCCTTTCTGTTGGCAACTCTAAAAAGACCATAGAAATATTTTATGAGTTGACTTTGCTTGTCAGGAACTCACAAAAGGGGACTGGCAAGACCTCGGGATGCTGCAACCATCGTAAGTACGTGCCAGTTTCCAAAATGTCTGAATTTTGATCACGTGACCATGCTGGGGAATGCTGAAAGGGTTGTAAGTCTGAGAAACGGTCATAGTCAGTTCTTAAGTTCGAATGGTCACTAAATGAATGGTTGTAAGTCAAGGACTACCTGCACAGCAGTGGTCCGCACCAGCTTACCTGCAAGGAGATCTTGCGCGGCTGGGCTGTTGCAAGAAAGGACACGGACAGGCCTCGTGCTTTCCTTGCCTGGCTTGATTTGTGCATCTGGATCAGAGTTGCTCGGAAACATTTTTGGTGGCCTGGGATCCTTGGCGCTCAGGATGTAATCCAGGTGTGGGTGAGACCCACCAATACTTCTTTGGATATTCTCCGAGTTCTCCTGGAAATATAAGTGATCTTTCCCCCTGAAATGGGGGAAAAAACAAGGGCTACCAACCTGCCTTCCATGGACGACCTGGATACTGCAGGAGTCAAAAAGGGGGCTGTGAAAATATCTACAGACCCCTCACATCCCGGACATAAACTGTTTCAACTCCTTCCCTCAAAACGACGCTTTAGAGCCCTGCACACCAGAACAACTAGACACAAGGGGAGTTTTTTCCCCCGAACGCCATCACTCTGCTAAAGACATAATTCCCTCAACACTGTCCAACTATTTACAAAGTCTGCACTACTATTACTGTTAATCTTCTCATCACTCCTTATCGCCCATCCCACTTGTGACTGTATGACTGTAACTTTGTTGTTTGTATCCTTATGATTTATGTTGACTGTTTCCTAATATAATTTGATTGCTTATTGTACCCTATGATTATTATTAAGTGTTGTACCTGATGATTCTTGACTTTTGATGAATGTATCTTTTCTTTTATGTACACTGAGAGAATTTGCACCAAGACAAATTCCTTGTGTGTCCAATCACACTTGGCCAATAAAGAATTCTCTTCTCTCCTATTCTCTTCCCTTCCCTTCTCTTCCCTTCTATTCTATTCTATTCTATTCTATTCTATTCTATTCTATTCTATTCTATTCTATTCTATTCTATTCTATCCTGTCCTATCATATTGACCCTGAGGACACAGGTAAACCTCCAAGTGGCCTCAACGACCTTCTAAAAAGATGCAAATGACCAGCTGTCCACAAGGAGTATAAATCCTTCCATCCTTCACCATCCAGTCAGAGCTGAAGAAGCTTCTTGGATGAGAAGCGAAATGTCTTCAAAAGAAAACCGGAAAGTCCAGTTGCCTCTTGAAAAAGCACCTTTGGGACAACCAGGACCTGGAGGACTGAGAATCTCTACAGACTTTTAGATATATAATTTTGGATGAACACCCTTTGAATGGTGTGGGAATAGGAACGGATTTCCAGAGGAAAAATTTGCAGGAACCAGGAGCATACTAAGGTGACCCTGAGGACACAGATAAACCTCCAAGTGGCTTCAACAACCCTCTAAAAAGAATGCAAATGACCAGCTGTCCGCAAGGAATATAAATCCTTCCCTTCCTCACCATCCAGGAAGAGCTTAGAGGAGAAGCAAAATGTCTTCAAAGAAAAACCAGGCGCCTCTTGAAAAAGCACCTTTGGGAGTGAGATGTCTAGTTTTATACGATTCAGCACCTCTCTGGCTGTCCATGGTATAGGCAATAGCCCTTAGACTTATATACCGCTTCCCAGTGCTTTCCCGCCTCTCTCTCTAAGCGGTTTACAGAGTCAGCCTCTTGTCCCCCCCAACAATCTGGGTCCTCATTTTACCCACCTCGAGTCAACCTTGAGCTGGTCGGGATCAAACCGCAGGCAGTGGGCAGAATTAGCCTGCAATGCTGCACTCTAACCACTGTGCCACCAGGAAGGAGAATGAGAAAGGGAATAAGAGAAGGAGCAAGGAAAGAAGGAAGGGATGGAGGGAAGGAGGAATAGCAGTAGCACTTATATACTGCTTCATAGTGCTTTCCAGCCCTCTCTAAGCCGTTTACGGAGTCAGCCACCATGGCAGGGAGGGAGGGAAGGAAGGAAGGAAGGGCAATAGCCCTTAGACTTATATACCGCTCAACAGCACTTTTATAGTCCTCTCTAAGCAGTTTACAGAGTCAGCCTATTTGCCCCCAACAATCTCCAAGCAAATTTTATTAATTTCAAAGACAAACAAATCATCATCAACCATTACATATTTGAACCTTTTTCCATTATAAATTTTACAAGTCAGATAAAACCTTATTTTATACAATACAATTCTATTTTAAGCCATTTCCATATGAGCATAAAAATACCTCTTATCCAATTTCTCTTTACTTCTCTTTACTCTTATTCAATTTCACTATTATTATTTCATCTATTTCTTTCTGACTTAGTTACCATTATTCTCATTCTGTATTTCTACAAGGTTTTATTAATACTCTCAAAAACATAAACACACAACAAACAAACATATAAAAAATCTTTTAGGAAAGTAATTTGGCCCCAGGTACCTCTCTTTATATGGACTTCAATTATATTCATGCTCATCTTACATATCATTACCTATTTTGTTTACCATACTATATCTTCTATATAAACTTCTCCACACATTTCACTCTTCATAATTCTATCTTATTTAATCCATCTTAATTTAAATCCTTATATTTGTATCTTTTGCCCATTCTTTATTATCCCTCTATCTCATTCCTTATAAAAAAAAAAAAAAGAATTTCTCCTGAAATCACTAATCAGAGTATGATGCCTTTCTATCCTCCCCCTAAATTAATTAGATTAACATTTAAAATAACACCTAATACCCACTCTGATTCTGCTTGGTACATTCTATCTACTAATTTTTTTCTTTTAATAACAATAAAAACAGAGTAATAAATCCAAAATGATTAAATACATAGTTAAATAATAAATCTAAATATTAAATCTTATAACATTCCCATTGCCTTTCCCTTTAATATTTTATTACATTTTAAAATCAATCATTGTTAAACATTTCAACATTTTAATTTCTTATTAACTCTTAAGCCATTCTAATTTTCTATTTCTAATACAGATGTTACAATACCATCTTATGTACCTTGCAAAATCTTTTTTAAGGAAATTGTACTTTACACTTTGTCCCTAAAAAAAATTCCTCTTTTCCCATCTAATTTCAAAACTTTGTGGCTTTTCTCCGCTTTTCCCCTTTCCTTCTTCCCCCACCAAATCTTCCTACCCCCCCTTCTTCTAGCCTCTGCCTTGCTGGCATCCCTTCTCTGTTGTGTTCCCTTTTTCTTTTGTTTACTATCATTATATTTATTTTGCATCTTATTTTTCTCTTTCTTAAATGTTTTTTTTAGATCTTAAGTCCTTCATTTTCCTCGCTTTCATCCTTCCTTCTTTCTTAGTTAAATTTTGGAATTCATTAAAGATGGCGTCTTCATCTTCTTCTTGTTGTTGTTCTTCTGCCTCCATCTGTTGTATTGTTTGTTGATAGTTAACCAGCGCCATTTCTAAAAATAGGAAGGCTTTTTCCATACCATCTTTACCGGCTGCTTTTGTTTGCTCATATTCTTCCCTCAGTTCCTCAAAAGAAAAAGCCATTATAGATCTTTTCTTTTCTTTTCTTTTTTCCCTCTTTCTTCTTACACCAACCAAGATATTTCAAAAAAAAGTAAAACAATCCCAAAATCCACAATCCTCAATCAATCCAAGCCAAGACAAAATTCTCCCTTTCTCTTCCAGGGGTAGTATCAGACAAAGGAAAAAAGAAAGTCCAAATCTGTATTTTGAAGCCTTATTGGAGTTCTATTTCTGTCTTTAAATCCTTAAGGCATCTCCTCCAACAAAATCAAACCAGATGAATATATTTTTTGTCCTCTCCCTTCCGACTTATCCCATAAAGCTAATTTTACCTGAAAAAAACAGGTTTCTCAATGTCCACTTATTAATTCTGTCGGGAAGGAGAGTAAACTTTCCTTTCAGCACCACCAAACTGCCGCTTTTTTCCTCTTCTAGAAGGTATCATTCAGAAAGTCATAATTTTCAGGAGTTTTGTTAAATATGTCTTAGAGTCCTGGGAACCAAGAAAAACTTTCTCTTTTCAAAAACTTTCTCCACTTCCTCCTGCGCATTCTTACCCGGCTGCCAGCTTCTTTGTGGTGGCCATTGCGGACCGCCGCTGCACCGTCTTGGGAAAAGGGGGTTCTGCTGGCCGGGGAGGGGGTCTGCAAAACCCCCAAACCCCTCTCCGGATCCCCCCTATCTTCAGCTGCCCCTGCAGGGCAGCCTAGCTCCGGACCCGTCCGGATCGGAGCACCAAAAGCGGCTAGCGCAGCAGGGATCGCGCAGCTTCGCGAATC
Organism: Notechis scutatus; assembly: GCF_900518725.1. The sequence goes on along the minus strand of NW_020717156.1, from coordinate 62,230 downwards.
CCTGCCGCTCGCGAAGCCGACAAACCGGAAGTCCACCCCCAACAATCTGAGTTCTTGTTTTACCGACCTCAGAAGGATGGAAGGCTGAGTTGACCCGGAGCTGGTCAGGATTGAACTGCTGGCAGTGGGCAGAATTAGCCTGCAATGCTGCATTCTAACTGCGGTGCTCCTTCCTTCTTTCTTTTTCTTTCTTTCTTTCTTTCTTTCTTTCTTTCTTTCTTTCTTTCTTTCTCTTTCTTTCTTTCTTTCCTTCCTTCCTTCCTTCCTTCCTTCCTTCCTTCCTTCCTTCCTTCCTTCCTTCCTTCCTTCCTCCTTTCCTTTCCTTTCCTTTCCTTCCCTCCTTCCCCTTCTCTCCCTCCCTCCATTCCCAGTAGCATTACCACTTCGACTTATATACCGCTTCCCAGTGCTTTCCCGCCTCTCTCTAAGCGGTTTACACAGTCAGCCTCTTGTCCCAACAATCGGGGTCCTCGTTTTTACCGACCTCGGAAGGACGGAAGGCTGAGTCGACCTGGAGCCTGGGGAGATTCGAACTGCCAAATTGCAGGCAGGCAGAAGTCGCCCACAGTACCGCATTCCAACCACAGCGCCACCACGGCTAAATAATTTACTAACAGCAATGTAACGTAACAACACAACATAAACTATAACACAACACACATATATACACCTATGTCCGCATTAAAAGCATAGCTATCCTATGAAGCAAGCAAATTCTTTTCCCAAAGATGGCAAATAAGACATTTTTGAGATATTGGGCCGGTTTTTTTTTGTTTTAAATCCCAGTAGACAGAAATAAAAATTAAAAACAAACCCACACACCTTGGAGTACTCGCTCTGCTGCTGCCCAGGGATTCTCTTCCGTGGACGTGGGTGCCAGATGGTCTGTGGAGCTGAGACGGAGTGAGGGAGGGGCTCAAATCTGCAGCCTCTTTGTTCAGGTTTGCGTTGTGGACGGTGTGGTTGCATTCGTACTCCTCGGCGAGAGGTTCCAGGAACAGGGATACCTGCAAGGTGTCATTTTAAGCAGGCCTGTCAGAACACGCCCCTGTTCCCACATACGGATCTGACACAGGTCCTCATCCACTTACGGCCACAATTGAGCCCAAAATTGTCGTTGCTAAGTGAGAAAGGTGTTAAGTGAGTCTTGCCCCATTTTAGGACCTTTCCTGCTGAGCGTTGTTAACTTGAATCGCTGCCATTATTAAAATTAGTAATACGGTTGATAAGTAAATCTGGCTTCCCCCCTCCCCACTTGAGTTTGCTTGTCAGGAGGTCACAAAAAGGGGATCGCATGACCTCCAGGGACACTGTGACCGTCATTCATGTGAGTCAGTTGTCAAGCATCGAAACGTTGCAAAGCAAAAGGGAATAGAAGGGGAACTTACCAAATTTGCAAATGATACTAAGCTGGCAGGAATAGCCAACACCCAAGAAGATAGGCTCAAGATACAAACTAGACTAGAACACTGGGCCCTATCTAACAAAAGGAAATTCAGTGTAGAGAAAAGTAAAGTCCTACACTTAGGCAAGAAAAACCAAAAGGACACGTATAAATTGGGTGAAACCAGGCTCAATAGCAGAAACTGTGAGAGGGATCTTGGAGTCTTAGTGGACAACCAGCTAAATAGGAGCCAGCCGTGTGCAGCAGCAGCCAAAAAAGCTAATGCAATCCTAAGTTGCATTCACAGAGGGATACATTCAAGATCAAGGGAGGGACTAATACCACTCTGTAAAGCCTTAGTAAGACCACACCTAGAGTACTGCATCCAGTTTTAGTCACCACATTATTAAAAAAAGATGTTGGGACTCTAGAGTGCTGAGAAGATCAACCAGGATGATTAGGGGACTGGAGACTAAAACATATGAAGAACAGTTGCAGGAACTGGTCATGGCAAGTCAGGGGACACAGGATAGCAGTCTCCCAATATCTGAAGGACTGCCCCAGAGAGGAGGGGGTCAACTATTTTCCAAAGCCCCTGAAGGCCAGACAAGGAATAATGGATGGAAACTGATCAACCTGGAAATAAGGAGAAACTTTCTGACAGTGAGAACAACCAACCCATGGACAGAAGTTGCCTTCAGAAGTTTCAGAAGGCTTTCAAGAAGAGACTGGACTGTCATCTGTCAGAAACGGTATAGGGTCTCCTGCTTGGGCGGGGGGTTGGACTAGATCTCCAAGGTCCCTTTCAACTCTATTCTGATTGATTCAACCAAGAAATAAGGAGGAATTTTCTGACAGAACAACCAACCCATGGACAGAAGTTGCCTTCAGACGTTGTGGGAGCTTCATCCCTGGAGGCTTTCAAGAAGAGACTGGACTGCCATCTGTCAAAAATGGTATAGGGTCTCCTGCTTGGGCAGGGGGTTGGACTAGATGACCTACAAGGTCCCTTCCAACTCTGATTATCTGTTATCTGTTAAAACGTTCATGAAGTCAGTTTTGCCCCATTTCACGAACTTTCTTGCCCCCGTTGCTAAGCGAATCACTGCGATTATTAAGTGAGCAAAACGGTTGGGAAGAGAATGTAGAATTGGCTCATCTGAAGGTTGCCAAAGGGGACCACGTGATCCAGGGACACGGCGAAAGTCATAAATAGGAGTCAGATGCCAATCGCCTGGATTTTGATCACAAAAGGTGATCGCGAAAGTTGACCCTGGGACACTCCAACCATCGTAAATAGGAATCAAATATAATTGATATTATTGCTGGAATAATTTGCTAAACGTAAATAGATGAATATTATATTGTTTGTACTAAAATGAGATCAGAAAGAGACTTTGTTTTAAACATGCTAGTGGCACAGCTAAGAATTAAAAAGGGGATAGATAAGAGAAGATATAAATTAATATGACCAGTAATATATATTTACAATAAAAGAAGTGATGTTAAGAATATAGAGATTGACATAAAAACAACATAGGGGAATTTGGAATAATCAGGATGGACAATCTGTATTTATAGTAATATTAATTATGAAGTTAACAGTTTTAATATGAAACTCTTGTCATATTTGTTCTAAAATGTAAATACCCTGTAAACACACGGTATGTTTGTAGAAGATAGAAAATTAAAAAATGTATGGCAAAATAAATAATTAAACCATGAATCCATTTCAAGTGTCCAAATTTTGGCCATGGAGATGCTGCAACGGTCCTAAGTGTGAAAAATGGTCCCAAGTCCCCTTTTTTCAGTGCTGTTGTAACTTTGAACGGTCACTAAGCAAACTTCTGTAAATCCAGGACTACCTGTCAATCCTCCCCGGCCCCCAAAAGATTGCTTGAGAACATCCAGACCATTACTGAGAGCACTGCGTGGGTTTCAAACTGATCCCCGTTTACGATACCTGGAGTGGAGGATGGGCCACGGGGGGGTGGGGGGGTGGGGGGGGGGTGAATATTACTCAAGGAAAAAAGTTGTGCAATACCTGCAGCTCTCCCATCTTTTCAGAGGTCGGCGAAACGATGGGGAAAACCCCACGGATTGGGTGGCTGGGAGAGAGCAGGGCCAGCCCCTTGATTTGAACCCGTCCAATGGGAAGGTGGTCGGACTTGGTCATCACTTCCAGGATAAGGGCCCCCATGTCTGCAGGAAGCAAGCAAAGAAACACAGGGAGAAAAGATGAGGACCAGCTGGGGAAACAACAGGTCAGGGTGTTAATTCTACTTCAAAACCGTGGGGGGTGAAAAACCCAAATCTTCCGTTATTTAAGGCTCCCTAAATGCAAACGTTGTTTCCCCACTTCCATCCAACCATGATGGAGCAACATAGGGAAAGAAGAGACTGTCTGTAGCTCAGGGTCGAACTGTGGGGTTCTTTGGGCTTTCTGAACGGTTTTCTTGCAGACGCTTCGTTACCCAACTAGGTAACAGCATCAGTGGTATAGGGGAGGGGGGGTGGGGGGGGGGGGGGGAGGAGGAGGACTGAGGGGTCCATGGTGCTCTCTGAGCTTGGTGGTTTTCTTGCAGACGTCTCATGACCCAACCAGGGAACATCATCAGTGCTAGAAGGAAGTGGGGTTTACAGAGAGGAGGAGGAGGAGGAGGAGAACTGTGGGGTCCTTGCTGCTCTCAGAGTTTGATGGTTTTCTTGCAGATGTTTAATGGCCCAATCAGCCATTAATTTACCAAACTAGGTGACATTATCATTGCTAGAAGGAAGTGGAGTTTGTGAAGGGAAGGAGAAGGAAGAGGAGGAGGAAGAGGAGGAGAACTGTGGGGTCCTTGTTGCTCTCAGAGCTTGCTGGTTTTCTTGCAGACATTTCATAACCCAGCTAGTGCCAGAAGACGACGGGATTTGCTCTCAATTTATATTCTAGTCTAGAATATAAATTGGGGGCAAACCTCACACCCTTCTAGCACTGATGATGTCACCTAGTTTGGTAATCAAACATCTGCAAGAAAACCACCATCATGCTCAGAGAACAACAAAGACCCCCATAAGCGAATATAACTGTTCTCAACTGTATTTAATCATTTCTATTTTTTTCACCCTAAAAAGAGCAATTTTGTGGGCCATTTCCAGAGGAGGCCTCTGTGGGCTGACCACATCCAGGGCACATCCATTCAACCTGTTTAATTGCCAAGAAACAGCCATACCTGTCAGGTAGGAGGCAAATTGTTTGGGCCCACATCGCACCGGGTAGCAGGTGGTGGTGTTCAGAATTTTCTGCTCTGGCTGGGAAGCATCCTGGGGAACGAAGATGGTGCCGTTGCTAGTTTCTCCCCACCATCTCAGCCGGACAAGGGACGATGCTGGCGGTTTGGCGACCATCCATACAATTTTGCTAACGGTCAGTTTGAGGAAGCAGCGGAGTTGTCCTTCCACAAGAGGTGGTAAACTGGTAGAAGGGGAAACATCGCTGAGAGCTGCAGAGCAACAAGAGAGCACCCACGAAATTAGATTTAGGGTTAAACTGCCCAAGGAGCTGCTAATCTAGTTCTACAGAGGAATGATTGAGTCTGTCATCTGCAGCTCTATCACTGTCTGGTTTGGTTCTGCAATCCAACAGGACAGACACAGACTCCAGAGAGGAATTAGGACTGCAGAAAAAAACAATGGCTGCCAACCTGCCTTCCATCAAGGACCTGCATCCTGCACGAGTCAAAAAGAGGCTGTGAAAATATCTACAGACCCCTCACATCCCAGACATAAAGTGTTTCAGCTCCCACCCTCGAAACGACGCTATAGAGCCCTGCACACCAGAACAACTAGACACAGTTTTTTCCCCAACGCCATCACTCTGCTAAACAACTCGTTCCCTCAACACTGTCCAACAATTTACAAAGTCTGCACTACTATCACTATTAATCTTCTCATCCCTCCTTATCACCCATCGCCTCCCACTTGTGACTGTAACTTTGTCGCTTGTATCCTTACGATTTTTATTTACTGTTTCCTAATATGATTTGATTGCTTATTGCACCCTATGACTATTATTAAGTGTTGTACCTTATGATTCTTAACTCTTGACGAATGTATCTTTTCTTTTATTATATACACTGAGAGCCTTTGCACCAAAGACAAATTCCTTGTGTGTCCAACCACACTTGGCCAATAAAGATTCTATTCTATTCTATTCTATTCTATTCTATTCTGTTCTTTTCTGTTCTGTTCTATTCTATTCTATTCTATTCTATTCTATTCTTCATTCCATTATTCTATTCTATTCTATTCTCTATCCTATTCTATTTTCTATTCCATTCCATTCCGTTTTCTATTCTATTTTCTATTCTATTCTATTCTTATTGTACCCTGTGACTATTATTAGGTGTTGTACTGATGATTCTTGACTCTTGACAAATGTATCTTTTATGTACACTGAGAGCATTTGCACCAAGACAAATTGCTTGTGAGTCCAATCACACTTGGCCAATAAAGATTCTATTTCTTAAATGTATATGCTGCCTACCTCAATGTTACAGCAACTGGGTAGCTTACAGCGCAATAAAAAGTAAAAATAATTTAAATAAAGGGACAGGTGGTCCTTCACTTACAACTGCTTGTTTAGTGACCATTCAAAGTTAGAGGCATAGAAAAAAAGGGACTTATAACCATTTTTCGCATTGAGGACCGTTGCAGCATCCCCCACAGTAGAAATCTGGACGCTTCTCAACGGATTCATATTTATAACTGTTGCAGTGTCCCCAGGTTGTGTGATTCCTCTTTTGCCACTTTCTGACCAGCAAACGCACTGGGGAAGCCAGATGCACTTAACAGCTGGGATACTAGCTTAACAGCTGTGGGAATTCACTTAATAACTGTGGCAAGAGAAGTCGTAAAATGGGGCAAAACTCACTTAACAACTGTTACTAACTTAACAACTGCAGGGATTCACTAGGAAGAGAGATGGTGAAATGGGGCAAAACACACTGAACCAACGTCTCCCTTAGCAGTGGAAATCTGGGGCTCAATTGTGGTCATAAGTCAAGGACCCTCTGCAGTATAGAATACTTAAAATTAAAAAGGTGAAGTAATAAATTATTAAAGATTCAACATTAAATGAGCCAAGGATCTGATTCATTGAGAAGTAGGTTGTATGTTTTGGGTACTTACAAGGACCCACAAAATAGGAAATGGGTTTCCTACCACTTTCCTCCAGGCCCAAGTCTCCCTCCCATTGTCCTGCCCTCTGGGATCGCCTGGTGGTCCCCCATCCATCTCTCCAGCCGAGAAACCATTTGCATCAGCGGGAGAAGAAAGGCAGAGTTTCTCCTCCCACATCTTCCGCCTTCATCGACAGGGGGGTCCCCTAGGCTCACTTTGTCTCCTCGAACTCAGAACCAGTTCTGGAACTTCTCCTGGTATCTAGCCTGCTGCCGTTTCCCATTACATCAATTGAGTCTCCTTCATAGTACATTAAAAAAAAAAAACCGTTTTCCACAAATGGTTTCCCACCACCTTCCTCTAGGGTCTCCCTCCCATTCTCCTGCCCTCTGGGATCTCCTGGTGGTCCCCCATCCATCTCTTCAACTGAGAAACCGTTTGCCGCAACAGCAGGAGAGACAAAGCAACGCCTCTGCTCCCATGTCTTCTGCCTTCCTTGACAGCAGGTTCCCCCAGCTCATTTTGTCCCCAAGGCAGAACTCGAACCCAGAACCAGTCCTGGAAGTTCTGGTATCTAGCCTGCCGCCGTTCCCCATTACATCAAGGTGGCTCTCCTACACAGTACATAAAAAACATGCCATTTTCCACACGTGGTTTCCTACCATCTTCCTCTGTAGACTCCCTCCCATTCTCCTCCCCTCTGGGATTTCCTGGTGGTCCCCCATCTATTTCTTCATCCCAGAAATGCTGCCATTCCCCATTACATCAAGGAGGCTCTCCTTCGTAGCATTAAAAACATGGCATTTTTCCACAAGTGGTTTCCCACCACCTTCCTCTCTAGGATTTCCTGGTGGTCCCCCGTCCATCTCTTGCAAGCAACAGCAGGAGAGAGAGGGAAAAACCCCACAAAGCATCTATTCCCAAGGTTTTCTGCCTCCTACGACCCCAGGGTTGTGGGAAGGCGGGAAAGGGAAGGATCCAGGCCGGCCTCGACCTCCCTCACCCACCCTTTCGACGACGGACGGCCGCGGCCCGGCCCGGCCCGGCTTTACTCTTCTTCGGCTTCATCCTCGCCGCCAGGCCCGGAGCCGCTGCCTAGCAACGGCCGCCGCCGCCGCGCGCTGCCTGCTGGGAAAATGGCGGGAGGGCCGCCGCCTCGAGCGGTCGCCGCTTCAACTACCTCCCCCAGAAGGCTTTGCGAGGGAACGTAGAGATACGAAACCTTGTGGGATATAGATGGACAGATTTACAAGAGTTGGAAAGGGACCTTGTAGGTCATCTAGTCCAACCTCCCCGCCCAAGCAGGAGACCTCCAGTCTCTTCTTGAAAGCTTCTTGTTGAAAGATAGATCAAAGATTTTCAACTTCGAGCAGAATCAGTCACAATTAGAATAGAGCTGGAAAGGGACCTTGGAGGTCTTCTAGTCCAACCCCCTGCTCAAGAAGGAGACCCTATAGCATTCAAAACAAGTGACTGTCCAGTCTCTTCTTAAAAGCCTCCAGTGATGGAGCACCCACAATTTCTGGTGGCAACTTCTGTTCCACTGGTTAATTGTCCTCACTGTTGGGAAGTTTCCCCTTAATTCCAGGTTGCTTAATTCAGGTTCCTACCTGGAGCAATTTAAGATGGATGGATTTGAAGTGTGGACTTGAACATGTGTGGTCTTGTGTGTAGACGTCATGTATGGCTGAGGAAGTGGAAGTCCATCCATCTTTTGAGAAATATCAATTTTTTCCTTTGCCCTTTCTTTACGGGGACGGGCATATCTACCACAAGACTGCCATTTTGCTGATGTCAGGGGAAAGAAAGTCGCCTCTGCTACCTGGTTGCCTTCTCTTATTAATTTCTATTCTATTCTATTCTATTCTATTCTATTCTATTCTATTCTATTCTAT
>NW_020717155.1:173729-185794 GCF_900518725.1 Notechis scutatus | reverse complement strand
GGAAGGAAGGAAGGAAGGAAGGAAGGAAGGAAGGAAGGAAGGAGGGAGGGAGAATTATCAAAAACTGTAAAAAAACAAAAAACAGTGTACAACTTTTTTTCCCTGCAACCTTATCCATTTCATTTCAAAACACTGCGGTCATCAATCAGTTTTTGAAAATCGCTCACCTGATCTCGGCTGTCCTTGATGAACGAAATGTTGGCAACAGGAAAGGAACAGAGTTCAGGTCCAGGCTGGCCACAGTCTGTCCTGAAAAAGGCCAAAAATTTCTCCCAAATCAGATTCACACAACACTTTAGCAGATCTCAAGTTCACAAAGCTATTTTTTGTGGCATGTTAATTTTTTTGAGGGGAGGGGGCAAAGAATTACAGGTAGTCCTCAACTTACAGCCATTCGTTTAGTGGCCATTCAAAATTTTACAATGGAACTGAAAAAGAATGCGACCGATGACCGGTCCTCGCTCTTATGACTATCCCTGCGGTCACGGGATCCAAATTTGGGTACTTGCAAACTAGCGTGTATTTATATAATGGTGGCAGAGTTGCTATTGGTGGGACCTTCCCAGCCAGCTTCCAACAAGCAGAGTCAAATGGGGGGGGGGGGGGGGAGACAAATTCACTTAATGACCATGTGATTCACTTAACAACTGCACTGATTCACTTAGGAACCCTGGCCCACAAAAAAAAAAAAAAGATGGCAAAATCAGAAGTGACTCGCTTTAGCAACTGGCTTGCTTAGCGGTGGAAATTTTTGGCCCCAATTGCCGTCTTAAGTTGAGGTCCACCTGATTGGGCTCAATTGGAGAATCTGGTTGATGAGACCCCGGGGGGGGGAGAGGGGGAACAGGGTCACAGGGGACTGTAAATGACATAGGCCAGACTTGGCTTCACCCAGGGCAGTGCCAGTATGTCGCCTCTAATGGATCCTTTGCGGGTTTTTTGAAGTTTGGCTCGAGAATCATGATTTAATTAGGGCGATTGCTGGAATCCTGACTACAAACGTCTGCTAGAAACTAACCTGAATTGGTAGTGGACAGGGCTGACATAGCTGACCGTCGGCATGTAGGAGTAATAGAAGCTGCCGTAGAGGAAAATGGAGATCCAGAGGAGGAGGAGTAAAACGCAGAACAAAATAGCCGTCTGCAGAACTGTGCGACGCACTCGCAACATAAGCAAAGAGGCCACTTCTTGGACCCACACCAAGAAAGGTCCGGGACTGGCCGACATGATGGCGTTTGGCGAAGGAAAGCAAGTCAATACGTTTGTTTGTTTTTGTGGGGGAGGGGTTTCAACCTACCCCAAGCAGCGAGCCTCCCGTGTTTTGGCGCCGTGAAAAAACAACAACAAAACAAAGCAGAGCAACGTTAAACCGGAAGTCCCTTGCACAATGGAGAATTTAATTTAAAAATAATGAAAGCATTGCAAGGGATTTTAATCTGGAAGTCAAAAGGTTTTCCCGCAGGCGAAAAGGACCGGATGGAAGATGGTACGCTGGTGCATGGTGGTTTTCGGAAAGCGGTTTTGGCTTCATGAGAAAAACAAGCAAAGTGGGCTCAGAACATGCTGGATGGGGGGGGGAAGGGGGGGGCACCAAGCCCTGAGTCCCCTCCTCTTAAGAAATTAGGCTGTTCTTTAGACTCCACTCCCCAGGGCCGGAAGGTTCCTAAAATGGAAAAAAAAAAAAAAGGACAAAATAAATCCAGGGTGCCTGATTTTGCAAACTCTTGGCACATATTCTCTTCTTCTTGGGTTCAACTTTTCCCTGCTTTGGATCTGTGAACAAAGAGCATTAACCCTTCTTGGAGAAGGAGATTCGACAGCAAAGGGGGAGTATCAGAAATTACAGCCCCTCCCTCCCAAAAAATTTGAGCCTCTGACCCAGTCCTTTACCAATTCTGTCTGGGCAACCCAGATGGAAATTGCAAAGAAGGGTGTTGGCGCCACATTCTCAGCCGCTGGTTGTTGAATGTTAAAACAATCTGAGTATGTTGAAAAGTTTATTGGGGTTTGCACTGGGGTTTTATTTTTTGTAAGCTGCCTGGAGTCACCATGAGTGAGTTGGGCAGCCATGTTTTTCTTTTATTTATTAAATGTTAAATGCCCAATTTCAACTCTAGAGACAAAAACTGTACATTTTCTAAACAAACATGTAAGTAAATAAATACATATTTTCTCAATGAAAAGACTGTGAGTGATACATTTGGTTCCTACTTCTCAATACAGCCAACACTTAATTTGAACCTTTTTTTTAATTTTTAAAATGCTTTCTGTAAAAGAGGGAAGATAAAAACCTATAAATACAGTTAGTTAAATTATTACAATGCAAAGCTCCCAATTCAGAATTCCGAGGAGCAAAGTTGTACTAACACCCAACCAAAATATTTTAATTTTTTTCTTTCCTCAAAGAAGGCAAAACTTGAGACAGAAAGGAGCTTAAATTCAGTTGCTGCTCCAAAGTTACACTCACTAGTAAGAATAGTTTTAGTTGGGAGTCTTGGTTGCAGTTTTAGTACAGTTTCTAATAATATTTAAATCTGTATAATCTTATGTTTTATTTATTTTTTACTTGTTTTATCATCTTTAGGGTAGATGGATGCCATAAAAATTTAATAAATAACATAATAGTGAGCTTAAAGTTAAATCCCAATTCAAAACACAACTCTAGAGAGATACATCGGCTCTTTTTAAGTTACTAAACACACAACAGAATTTTTACAGGAGTGTTTCGTTTTCCTTGCTGTTGTTTGATAACTGTGAACCAGAATCTCTCACAGTTCTTTAAAACAACACTTTTAAATTTACTCATACTGCACCACCACTTGCACCATGCTCTGGCAATCAAACTAGCAGCCTTTAAAAATTTAGAATTACAGCCCCTTTTCCCAGTAACGTCCAATTCAGCTTCTAGCTAAATTCTAAGCATTCTTAATTAATTTTTTTAAAAAATAATTATTTTATAATTAATTTATAAAGCTAGCACAATATACAAATCCTGCGAATTTTGTACACAAGGGAGGGAAAAATTAGAGGGTCTGTGATGATAGAGGAAAGTGGGGGGGGGACCTAGTTTTTAATTAGAAACAGGGAGATAAAGTACATAACAGTCCCCCCCAATCTTGGTTTAGCTTCTTTAGAAGAAGGGAAGCTTCTTCCAAACACAAACCACCATCCCATCTCAGTTGAAGAGAGGCAAACAGGACAGTCTTGCAAAAGGGTTAGAGATATGGAAGCATGCAAGAATGGGGAGGAAAATAGGGTGTGTGGGGGGGAGAAAATGCAGAAGGAAAAAAGGGCAGGGGACGTTTTTAAAAAGTCCCCATCCGCCTAGCTTGCAAACCCTTACTGGGAGGAAGGGGGTCAGAGAAGAAGCTAGTCAGTTTCCAAAAGGGGAAAAATATATATATATAAAAATTCAAAGCACCTGAATTACTTCCAGCGATGCTGCTGTTGCTCCACCTCAGGATTCTCCTTTTAAAGTCTCTTCCCCCCCCCTTATTTTTTTTTTAATCAAATGTGGGTTTGGTTCTACCTCTTCCGGGTTTGGCCCCGCCCCTGAGGAGGGAGGGGGGAACGGAGGAGGAGGAGAGGAGGGGCCTTTCTTTCTTTTCTTTTTTTTTGCAACGCTGTTTGCTGCGGCCGCCGCCGCCGCCGGCGAGCATCTTCTAGTCACGTGGTCGGAGGGATGCGGCGGTGGCTGCCTGCCTCCCGTTTCCATGGAGACGGGCCGAAGCAGAGGACCGCTTTCTTTGCCTTTTCTCTGAATAAGATGCTGGAGGGGAAGGATGCTCACTCAGGAAAATAAAAGGGATTTCAACCAAAGGGCTCCCCTGCTTTCTGATTCTTCTTTTTCTAATAGTGAAACAGATTAAATATATTTCATAATTGAATATATTTTAGGCTTCCTTACGAGTTGGGGCCTGCATTCGCACCACCGTAGATTTGCGGGTTAGGCATAGATTCCTTGGGAATGTTCTATCGCTATATGTCAGGTTCCTAAAGAAATTCCTTTTAAGCACTGTTAAAATCAATTCTCTGGCTTTGTTTACAAGAGGGTTGCTTGCCATTTGGTGTATCGTGAAAATTCAAGGCTTTTTTTTTTAGCAGATTAAGTGATAAACTGTGGGATAAAAATGTGAGCATACGTATATACCCAGCAATTGATCTGAGAAAAATGGAAAAGTTTGTCTCCATCATAAATGGTGGAGCTTTTGATCTTTACGATTCAGGCCCTGAATCAGAATATTTTATGGAACTTACTGACTTATAAATTAAATTTCTTCCTACAACTTCCCCAAGTTTCTGGCACAACTTAAAAGCTAATTTATTTATTGGTAAATCCAATTTATTTCCACGGGGGATGTACCATGTAAAGATATTTAAGATGATGGCCTTACAGTGAATAAAAATATCCACTGAATACATGTAATAACAAGTGACTAATCTTGGTAGGAATTTTGAACATGTATCTAATTGTGAAATAGCTATTTGGAATGCAATTCTCTAGGTACTTGTTTAAGAAGTTTTGACCTGGTATAAGTTTTACATTAAATGTTCCATTTACCTACATTTAAATTAATAAGCCACAATTGGCTGTGTCCTTATAACTAAGCATGTTGTGTAAACAAACTATGGTTAAATAAACCACATCTTAGCACAAGGTGTGAACCAAAACATTTGAGTTAACAGGAACCTATCTTCAGGGATGTTTGGGGTGGTTTAAAAACATTTTACAAGCTAGCAGAACATGAATTATAAAACAAAAATCCAGCCCAACTCAGCCCAATGCCGTAACAAAATACATAAATAGGCTGTGAAGCTCTATTTTAGTATCAATTGCTAATACCCTTTTTTCTTCCTTCCCTCTCCCTTTTCCTTCCTTCCTTTCTCCTTCCCTCCTCTCTTCCTTCTTTCCTTTTTTCTCCTTCTCTTCCTTCCTTCCCTTTTTTCTCCTTCGCTCTCCGTTCCTTTTCATTCTTCCCTCCTTCTCTCCCACTTCCTTTTCTCCTTCCCCCCTTCCTTCATTCTTTTTCTCCTTCCCTCCTTTTCCCTTCTCATTCTTTTTCTCCTTTCCTTCTCTCCCCTTCCTTCCTTCTTTCCCTCTCTATTCTTTCCTTCCTTCCTTCTTGTGACTATGCACTGTTTTGTTTATGTTTAACGCTGATTATGCACGTATTCCACCCAGCCTTCCTTTCCAAGGTGATGTAGGAAAAACAAGCCAGGTTTTGGAACCCTGTGCCCAGTGAACTGAGAGATAATTTTCTTTTTCTTTTTAAAGGCTGTTGATGTCAGATTTGTAAATGAAAGCAATTGCAGACAATACTGCAGCTCCCCCGGCGTTCATATTTGCACAAGGAGGGGGGTGGGTTTTGACAAAGTGACACAGCCACTCTCTTTTGACTCCTGTTCCTCCTTTCGTGCCCCCTCCTCTATCAACCTCTTCCGTAATAGAGCCAGGCTATGCCAGCCCCCTCTCACACTTTCCAGTCCTGGCTTTCAAGCAATGGCTGCCTGGGAGGGGTTGGGGGTGGGTGGGGGGTGTACCATCAATCCTTCCTCCCCCCCACCTTTTAAACAGATGGTTTGGTCCCAGCATTAATTGCTTTGTGGAATCCTCAAGATATTATCGATCCATTGGATTCAATTTCCTCTTAGCCAAGGTGTGCCAAATGTCTTAGGAAGTCAAGGGAGGGGGGTAAAAAAAACAACAGCCCCTTCTGGTCGTCCACCTTGGAGAGGATTCTGTAGGGGCTGCTGCAGTGCCCCCCCCCCACTCCGTCCCTCCCTCACAGCCCAGGTGACTTTCCCCAAATCATCTCAGCCTCCAGCCCGAACGGTCTGACTCCGCTCTATCTTCACGTTTGGCAGAAAAAATCTCTTCAAAGGTGCGTGCGTTGGTTTGGGCTGGGTTTCCCCCCCTTTCGGGTCTCTGGGGTGGGGGTAGGGGCCGTCAGGCTTGGGGGGTGGGGGGAAAATGATTTCCATGTAAATATAAAGGGAAATCTCCGCAGAGGAAAGAGGGGGAGGTGGAAGGGCCCAGCTATATGAGGGACCTGTTCATAGGAACTATTAGGATGCAATAGATGAGGCAAGTAGGTAGCTAGAAGATGGATGGATGGATGGAGCATAAAGTAAAGGCAGGAAGGCAGAGAGGGGGAGAAGGAAGGAAGAAAAGAAGGGAGGAAAAGATGGATGAAGGAGGTAGAGAGGAAGGGAGGACACGATGGATGGATGGATAGAAGGAAAGAGAAAGATGGATGGAAGGAAGGAAAAGGTAAGGAAGATAAATAAGGGTGGGAAGAAGGGATAGATAACAGGCAGACACAGACAGATCTTGTCCTCTATTGGGGTAGGAAACAACAGATGGAAGCAGAAAAAATATATATATTTTCCCCATCTCCTTGCTAGAGAGGGTGTGAATGGCTTTGGATGTCATACTATATTGGGAGTGCCTTTTATTTATGTTTTGTAACGTCTCTTCATTTTGTTCGAACAGATTTTTTTTCCTTTTCTATTTATCTTGGGTGCCTCCAAGATGAGAAGGGCTTGTGGCAGAAAACAAATGGGGTGGGGGTGAGATGAAGAAAAAATTCAGAATGAGGCAGGGGCTATTTGCTTTGGGAGGGGGGGGGAATCTGGAATTTACATCGGATCAGAACCAAAGGAAAAGGATATGTTTTTCTTGAGAAGTTAATTTGTCTTTATTGTACGCAAGATTCGGTCTTTGTAGGAAAAAGAATGAAGCGTCCTGGCTTTGAATGAAGCTCTAAAGGTTATTTAGACGATTATGGTTTATAAGAAAATGAGAAAATGGTCTCTTGTCACGCTGGGGTTATTTTTAATTTATTGTTCTGCTTCTCTCGCCTCTCCTGCCCTGCATTCTGCCCGGGTTTACATTCACACAACACACCGAGGTTGTGATTTGTGTTATAGGAACCCAACTACACCCTAAATAGTCGCTCTTTTGCATAGTTAATGGCATGTTGTGCAAATCAAGTCAGGTTGGAGTCGATACGATAAGCTGCGTCTAAGGAATCCGTAATTGTTCAAATTATGGCAAGTCGAGGTTGGACATGAACTATCCCGTTTAACCCTGGTGAAAAATAATACTTGTGCCACGGTAGATGCAGTCCCACACGCTCGATCCCCTGCTGTGTGAATTTGGGCCTAGTCATGTTGCTAGTTATAATCCAAAAACAGGATCCATTTTTGTTCTAAAGTCATATAAAACTGGAAGATTTTAAGAAGAGACCGGACAGCCATTTGCCTGGAATAGTAGAGCAGGGGGTTGGACTAGAAGACCTCCAAAGTCCTTTCCAGCTCTGGTATCGTTATAGTTAAAAGATACCTTGCAAGAACACCACAAAGAACAGAATTCCTGAAATATAAATTCCCCAGGCAGAGCTGGGCTGAGAGTTTTTACTAAACTATCCAGTCTTGATGATATGATGGAAATTGGTCTCCAGAAAGTTCAGGCAGGTGAAACACCTTTGGTTCGAGTTCATAAGACCTTAGTTGTACTTTCTACTTGGGTTTAACTCATCCTGTGAAGTGCAAACTTACCGATGTCCACTAGGTGGTGCAATGCGTTACTGTACTAGTTTTGGAATTGCATGGGTGCCCTCTAGTGGTCGCCTGGAATACTGCGATGTAGCCCGAAGTGCTAAGGTTCAGCAAATTCTACTTCTAGTGAAGTTGCTTGCAAGGATACTAGTTAGGGCCAATTTTGAAGCACGTCTTCAATGTCTTCCCTTACGGTGACTGGTCTTGGATGGCCTTTCTCCTCTCTGATGTCCTCAGCAGGTTCCTCATGAAGGGCGAAACCCCTGTCAACAGCACCATGAGCATCGGCCAAGCTCGCAAAATGGTGGAACAGCTGAAGATTGAGGCCAGCATGTGCAGGATAAAGGTGAGGAAAGCACCTCCGGGGGGTGGGGGCAAGTTAGACGCTGGGCGTTTACTTCTTTGACAACTCCAAGGTGTGTGGACTTCAACTCCCAGAATTCCCCTGCCAGCATGCACCTTCCAAGTCGTTAGTTAGCGAAACGCCACCTTGGATAAACAGTGCCAACCAACAAGGCTGCAACACCCCGAGCAGCCGCTAGGTGGCAGCAAAAACCCATCTAGTAGCTGGTTTTCTTCTCTGGTCTGCCCCCTTGTGTCTATATAGAGTATTACAGCCCAGATTTGTAGCTGTGATTTTATAAATGCCCTTGAATTGAAAACCAGGAGACGACTGCCATTCTCTAATTTTGTTTTTTTTCCTCTCCTCCTCAAGGTGTCCAAAGCGGCTGCGGACTTGATGACCTACTGCGATGCCCACACCTGCGAGGACCCCCTCATTAGCCCCGTGCCCACCTCAGAAAACCCCTTCCGGGAAAAGAAATTCTTCTGCGCCCTGCTTTGAACTATTTTTTGCTCCCACCCACTTACCCTTCATCCCTGACACCGGGTGGTGTCCCTTTCTTTTACCCTCCCCCCCCCATTGCTATACTCATTCAATCTATATGGAGTTGGGTTATTGAAGGACCCTCGGCCTCCAAGCTATCACTGTGGGGTAGAGAAGAGGGGGTGGGGGAGGTTGTCTTCATGGCAGATCTATTTTCTCTGGCAGAGACCCGCCAATTCTATTTTCTCTAAAGCTTCTAGGCTCAGGAAGCAGATCCTTGAATACTAGAGAATTATTATGAAAGCAACAGCCTCATTTTCCCCCTACGAAGATGGGAAGTTGTGGCTTGCTTAGGGGGTGGGTGGGGGGAAAATCAGGCTGTCTAAGTACCCTCCCCCAATTAGACCAGACAGGGCAGCAAGCATTGCATCCACAGACCCCCGGGATCCAACCTAAGGGGTTTCGTTCTGGCATTCGCCGTCCAGCCTCGTTCCCACCAACTTCGCCGTGGTTAAAAAGTTTCGCTCCAAATCGAGGTTATCGAAGCCAGCCCTCTCTTCCTCCTCCTCCTCTTCTTCTTCCCCCATCCCAAAAGTCCCCCCCCCCCCCCCCCGCTCCCAGGAAAGGGCGGAAGGTTTCCATGACAAGCCGATGGTTCTTCTCACAACTTTTCACCCCGTTCTGTATGTCAGAAAAGCACGGGAAGTTAATAAAATTTACTGGAGCCAGTTCTGGCGGATTGCGAGTGTTGAGCTACAGACTGCGGGCGGAATGGGGATGGGGAAAATGGAGGATTGGCTCAAAAGGAGATCCCCCAAAGACGAGATCTCTAAATCAGAGCTCTCCAAACTTGGCAACTTGCTATGCTGGCTGTAGAATTATGGGAGTTGAAGTCTTAAAAGTTGCCAAATTTAGCCGTCCTTCTCCAGGATCAATCCAAAGGTGTGCATGGAACAGATAAGTCTTCAACTTACAACCAACCGTTTGTTTAATGACCGAAAAGAAAACGCCTGATTTGTTAAGCGACCGCCATAAAAACCATCGTAAAAATCGCGTCCGACTCGACTTACGACCGCAATGACTTTATGACGCAAATTTTTGCTCCCAATTACGATTGTAAGTTGAGGACTAGCTGACGATGGCAACCTGGGAAGAAAAAAGAAAGAAAACCAGCAAAAAAAGAAGATTCTTTCACTATTCCAAACGATTTATAAAAATAAATCGTGATTCTTTATTGCTTTGGGTGGCAGATTGCCAGAAGCAAACTTAACAACCGAGGTGAGAACAAAACAGGTTTCCTTCTAAAGCACTAAAGTTTCGTGTGGTTTTGGACGTAGTGAGAGAGGTTGGTGCAGGTAGAAATCTAGAAAGCTTTAGCATCCCATCGGCTGCTTGTGTTAAATGGCTGCTTCTCTTGTTAACCAAAATGGCAATTAAAGAGGCTAGTCCTGATTAAGGTCCCCAAGGGGGAAAAAATGCCACAGAATCTACAGGGAGTGCTTCTGTAATTTAGCGATCCCTGGAGATGGGAGATCCCTACAATTAGATTCAAACGTAGAAAGCGTGCTGTTTTTTAAAATATATATATATATAGAAAGCTAAAAAAAATTGGGCGACGCGTCAATAAGTTTTCAAAGGCACAAAACGTCTGCGATTCAACGATGCACTAGTTTCCAAGGAACAGGGGAGGTCCTTGACTTATGACAGATCCCCTTTGTGATGGTTTGAAATTACAATGGACCTTTCCCCCTCCTCCAGAAGTCTACTTACCGCCCAAGTTCTATACAGTAGATAGGATGCTGAAACTACAGCTCCCAGCATTCCTCACTGCCAGCCGACACTGGGTGGAATTCCCACTGTAGCAGACAACCAATGGAAGGCTGCCATTTTTGCACCAGGGGACTACAATTCCCATGAACCACTCCCCCCTCCCCCATCTGGCTGGAAGGGATGGTGGGGGGGGGGAAGAGAAACACCTCCAACATGGGGTCAGGCTGACTGCCAAGGAATGACAAAAGGGACTAGTAACATGGAAAGAGACGGTGAACCATGACTGCTGGTCAGATCAGGGTTAGGGGTGATCGATGGCAACTTATTGGGGTGGGGGGTGGGTGGGAAAAGGAACAGGGTGCGAAAATGGAGTGTGTGCCCTTAATTTGTCCTGGAAAGATGTGTAAAGCTCAGCTGCCAGCAGGATCTGTCCTAATTCTGTTCCCGAACAACCAACGGACAGAATCAAGGGCCAAGAGGAAATTTTACACGGGGGGAAACTGAGGAAGGGGAGGGGGTCTGGCTTGAGTGCATTCAAGAGGGGTGAGCGGGTGTCCTCAGCTGCTTGCCCAATGGACTTGAGAGGCTTCAATCCGGGGTGGGGAGGCAGAAGATCTCAAAAGAGTTTGATGATGGATTTGCGAGATTTCCCGACACCAATCCACTTGACTGAGAAAGAGAGAAGAAGGGAGGGAGAAATTGGGTGGGTGGGTGAGTGGGATCTAAAGAGGAGACCACCAGGAAATCAACTCCTGCAGGAAGACATTTAACAGACAGATTAACAGAGTTGGAAGGGACCTTGTGGGTCATCTAGTCCAACCCTCCACCCAAGGAGATGATTTGACTGAAAAGTAGCATTGACGTCTGATTTTCAGCGAAACCGGCCCACTGCAAATTATTGGTCTGCTAAATAACCAGGAGGTTCACTTAACGACTGCTGCAAAAAAAAAAAAAGGGTCGTAAAATCATGCTATTGACGTAGGTGACCTGCTTTACAATTGTCACGAGTTATGACTAGTGATGGGTGTCAACTCATAAAACATTCCTGGGCCTGTTTTAGTATTTGCCATTAAAAAAAGAGGGGCGGGTGGGAGGAAGGAAATCTGGAAGAGCAGTGCAGCCGTTTGGAAACGAAAATACATTCTAACTCTTATTTTTAAAAGGCTGTAACTAAACTACCAGAGTTTTTGCCCGGGGAATATATTGAATTGGAGAATGTGATTGATGACACCCAGCCTGTGAACGTGCTCAATTGGAGAATCTGGTTTATGAGACCCCCAGGGGGGAGAGGGGGAAACAGGGTCACAGGGAACTGTGAATTAAGTATGCCAGAGTTGGCTGAATACTAGGGCAGGGCCAGTATGTCGCCTCAAATGAATCCTTAGAAGTTTTTTGAAGTTTGGCTCGAGAATCGTGATTTAATTAGGGTGATTGCTGGAATCCTGACAAAGGGGTTCCGTATTTATGACGGTTGTGGCGTCCCCAGGGGTGTGTGTCACGTGATCCCCTTTTGCAACCTTCTGAGAAGCGAAGTCAACGGGGAAAACCACTCAACCGCCAGGTTACTAACCTTATCATCTGTAGGGAATTCACTTAACAACGGTGGCGAGAGGGGGGGAGTAAAACGGGGCCAAACTCCCTTAGCAAATGTCTTCCCTTAGCAGCATAGCTTCTGAGCTCAATTGGGGGTCGTAAGTCGAGAGCTACCGCTATGTTTAAACTCACCCCCTCAACTTCCTTCTTCATTTCCCCCTTTGGTTTGAAAAACAAGAGCCAGAATAAACTTCTGCAAAGATTCTTGAGCCCTGTTAAGATTTTCTGAGGTCATACGAAGCCCATATCTATATCTATATCCATATATATCTATATATCTATATATCTATATATCTATATATCTATATATCTATAT